>BOPN01000829.1:160000-165000 GCA_017312705.2 Penaeus japonicus | reverse complement strand
TGCCGAATCTATTTTTCTTTTTGACTTTATGGATCCTTAGAATAATAGATGCCGTATTCTAGAACGAAAGGCTACAAAAAAGCGAGGAGGAAAATGTGTCCAAAATGGAGCCCCCAATAAGGAAACCAGGGGTCAGAGGGTACCAGTTCTTGATAGTCCTTGTTATTCTTGGCGCATGTATTGTTATTTGTTCATACCAATGTTTACTCTTTTTTTATTGTATAGTGCGTGGTATTTTTTTAACGGTTATGTAATGATTGTGGAAGGGGTGATGTTTGTGGTTGAGATTTGGTGTCCTACTTATGTGTGTAGGATTCATTTTCTTTCTCAGATATATATATATATATATATATATATATATATATATATATATATATATATATATATATACACACACATATTAGTATACATTTCCTTCACAGACGCGCACATATACTCACAACCAGTTTACACCATCTACAAAAAACATTCAAACAGACCCATACGTACATCAATCTAACCACATCAAATATACGCCTTCAGAATGCTCGTGCTTCTACCCATGCTGACGGCGCTGGTGGGCGGGGCATCAGCCTTTAGCAGCGGGAACGTGGGCTGGGCATGTGGCACCATGAACCCAGGTCACTTGTTCCAGAGCGCCGAGAGGTCACCGTCGCCCTTTGAGGTCTACGCGGAGGAATACCAAGATGGCTACTACTTGGGTAGGATTTTGGGTGGTAGGGGTTTTATGGCTGGATTCGCTTGTTGACCTGATATTGCTTGTATGGCTATCATTATTAACGGTATCATCTTTGGTATTATTATCATCATCTTTATCATTATTATCATCATCCTTATCATTATCAGTATCACTTCTAAATGCTATGTTTACTATTATCATTACTATTATCATCCTTATTATCAGTATTAGCATTATCTTTACTATCATCACTATTATCATTATCGGCATTAACATGTCCATTAGTATTATCATTTTCATTATTGTCATTTTTTTATTATCAACATTACGACTCATTACAACATTATGCAATCATTACAACAATTATCAATATTATTACTATTACAATTAGTATCATCAGTATTCATTGATATTATTATTTTCATTATTTATTAGAGTTGCCATTTTTACTACCATTAGCAGTAGTAATAACAATATCATTATTACCATCATAAACATTATTCATTATCAATATCACTGCCATTGTTATTTCATAATCAATATCAGGGTCATTATCCTTTCTATCATCATAATCACTATCATTATAACTATTATTATCCTCATCCAATTTAATAAAAAGAATTATATTATTTCTCCTCCGCTAACGTAACCTTCGCCAACAGTGACAGTGTTCGGCAGGAACGACCGGTTCAAAGGACTCCTGATGCAGGCGCAGGACCCAAGAGACCAGATCGTGGGCGTTTTCGTGCAGGCGGAGGGGGGCCAATTGCTCGACTGCTCATATGAAGGGGTAATGATCACCAATTGACACTCGGGGAGGCTTTTCTCCTGATGTTTTTTTTGGCTTTTAGTTTCATCCGTGTTTTGGCTGTGTTCTTTTTGAATGTGTATGTATTTTTTTTATTAATTTAATTTCATTTTTACGTTTTCAGTTCCGTTTTGTTTACATTTTCTTTTCTTGCTTAGGTTTTTCCTTGTTTTCATATCAGTGTTGTTACTCTTATTTTTTAAACTTCTTTTTTACATATTCTGTTTCGTTTCTCTCTCTCTCTCTCTCTCTCTCTCTCTCTCTCTCTCTCTCTCTCTCTCTCTCTCTCTCTCTCTCTCTCTCTCTCTCTCTATATATATATATATATATATATATATATATATATATATATATATATATATATGTACAGATAGATAGATTTTTTTTTTTACTCTTCATATCCACCCGAATTCACTTCCACTTCTCAAATGTCCTTTCTCTTCCTTTATATAAACAGCATTCACCATCTGCGTCTGTCGTGGGTATTTTATGCTGTGTCTTTTCCCTTTCTCTTGCATGACCAGTGGTTTCTCCTGACATTTACTCAACTTCTTTCAGTTCAGCTATTTGTGTGCATAGATGTGGTGTTTGCAATTATGGAGTGCATGACGTAATTCATACTGATTTGTTTAATATGACTTTTTTTTGTTGTACTGGATACCCTAGTACTGTATTCCAGACTCGTGTTTTCTTCTTAATCAGTTTAATAACATAAATCATGCACTTGATATATACATGAAAATTTTCAATTACGCTTAAAGCCAAGACTCATAGACCTACACTGCAAGGAACAATTCAAAGTGACAAAAGAACTGAACAGTGAAATTATTAATCTCAATATTTTTTTTCCTTTACCATGAAACCATTTCAACCGACCAAGTTTCATAATAATCCGTCACATTCCCCAAAATACTCCATCACATTCCCCAAAATACCCCATCACATTCCCCCAAATAACCCTTCACATTCCCCAAAATACTCCATCACATCCAAAAAAACACATTCCCCAAAATAATCACATTCCCAAAAAACACATTCCCCAAAATACTCCATCACATTCCCAAAAAACACATTCCCCAAAATACTCCATCACATTCCCAAAAAACACATTCCCCAAAATACTCCATCACATTCCCCAAAATACTCCATCACATTCCCAAAAAACACATTCCAAAAATATTCCATCACATTTCCAAAAAACAATCCCCTTAAATAATGGCCAAACCACCCAGAACCTTCCATAACTCCGTTCCTCTCCCACAGGGCGCCGTGTCCCACAAGGACGGGAATCCCAGAATTGAGATCAGGGCGGTATGGCATCCTAATAGCTACACAGGACCTCTGAAATTCAAGTGAATTTGACTATTGTTATTTTACTTGTTTATATCATTTTTTCTCTTTTTATTCTTTTGTTTGGCGGTGATATTTAGGGTCTAAAATGAATTGCTGAAAAGAATGGTTGTTTTGATTTTCTTTTAATCGTGTATTTGTTGTGTTTCCTTTTTGGTTGTATACAGAGCAAATTGGTGGATGTTTACATACGTGTGTAAATCCATTCATTTATGTATGTGTGTTTTTTACCGTCTTAACTTAAGTTTTTATCACTAAAACCATTACTTTCAAAGATCATTTATATAGACTGAGATACCTAGGTACGAATTATGTTTTGGACCGATTTTATCCCAATAGATTGGCATAATATGATTATATTTATATAAAATATGTATAAGGATATTAAGTAAAGCAATATAGCGTAAAAAAAAACGGAAAGAAAATATATAAAATAAATGTATTAAGATATTCGTTTTCTTCTTTTTTTAATGCCTGTCGTTACCTTTTATGAGAAATCATGAATTACTTGCTGTCAATAGTATTAATGCATGGTTTTTATAATATCTTTACTGTATATTTGCTATTTTTCTATCAATTTGTCATAATGAAATTATCTAGTCTTCTATCGGTATATATAATCAAAGATCGGCATGTAAAGTATCATTTATTCACAGAATTCACAAAAATCATCAGTGTGTTAAGTATTTATATAATTAATATATCCTTCAAATATGAATGCCCACATATATGCAAATGCTGATACAAAAATCTGTATGAGTGTGTGTGCCTACGTGGAAGATACAAAAGTGTGTATTCGACTGTATTCTTCGTGCATTTCTGAATTTCTATTCTTCAGCAACCTCACCTCTGCAAGGTGACCCAATGCCACAACAACATGCACCTTACATTGCCTTGAACTTTGAGCCTTCCTAACAACTCTTTCCCGAGCCCCAACCTTCCTCCCGAGCCCCATGACCCTTCCTTCTCCTCTCCTTTACCTCTTCCCCCTTTCCCTTCCTCCCTCTTTTTTTCGTTTTCTTCATTTCTCTTCTGTTCCAACCCTTTCCCCCTCTTCCACCTTTCCCTCTCTTTCCCCTCCTCCATCTTCTTATCGTTCTCTTCATTTTTCTTCCGTTCCAACCCTTTCCCCTCTTCCGCCTTTTCCTCTCTTTCCTCTTCCACCCTCATCTCCTTCCACTCCCTTTCCCTACACTTCCTTCTTCTTCCCTTCCCCCTTTCCAACCTTCTCCCTCTCCATCCCTTCCCCCATTTCCAAACCTTCTTCCCCTCTCCCTCTCCCTCTCTTCCTCGTCTATCCCCCTATCCCCCCATTTCCAAATCTTCTCCCCTCTTCCTCTCCCTCTCTTCCCCTGTCTATTCCCTACCCCCTCCCCCAGCCCTAACAAGCCAATTATACTGTCATCATTAAAATCACTTGTCTGATAACGTGACACTTCCATGCAGGCTCCTGTTATAAGCTGCTGTCGTTTCGGTCGAAGGGAAAGAATAGGTGTAATTTGACATTTCTTTTAGATATGAAATTGTTTAGGTTTGAGCTGGCATTTTTTTTTTTCGTTTATTTTCTATCTGCTAATTTTGTGAGGGCAAGGTTACATAACTTTACATGATTAGTTGATTGTCAATGATGTATGAATATTTTTGTTCAGGTTCAGGATAGATAGATAGAGAGAGAGAGTGAGATTGATAGAGAGAGAGCGAGTGAGAGAGAGAGAGAGAGAGAGAGAGAGAGAGAGAGAGAGAGAGAGAGAGAGAGAGAGAGATAGAGATAGACAGATGAGATAGATAGATAGAGAGAGATAGATAGATAGAGATAGATAGATAGATAGAGATAGATAGATGAGAAAGTCAAGAGAGAAAAACTGAGTTGGACGAGTTAGACAAATAACCAATCGAAAAGAGAATACTCAAACATACATAAGTGTACTATAAATCGCAACAAAAGCGATTATTACTAAATCCTCCAATCTTCAACTGTACGAGCCACGATAGTGAAGAGCTACGGTACATTCTGGACAAACGTTCTCTCTAATCCTTTGAATGTTTAAGCTTAAATCCAGCTCAACATAGTCGACGCAGGTGTATTTTACCTTTTATCCTGTTATTATTGTGTGATAGTGAATACAGACAAGCAAAGAAAATATAATGGATATGTGATTTCAA
>BOPN01000829.1:147500-152500 GCA_017312705.2 Penaeus japonicus | reverse complement strand
TCTTTTTTTATTGTATAGTGCGTGGTATTTTTTTAACGGTTATGTAATGATTGTGGAAGGGGTGATGTTTGTGGTTGAGATTTGGTGTCCTACTTATGTGTGTAGGATTCATTTTCTTTCTCAGATATATATATATATATATATATATATATATATATATATATATATATATATATATATATACACACACATATTAGTATACATTTCCTTCACAGACGCGCACATATACTCACAACCAGTTTACACCATCTACAAAAAACATTCAAACAGACCCATACGTACATCAATCTAACCACATCAAATATACGCCTTCAGAATGCTCGTGCTTCTACCCATGCTGACGGCGCTGGTGGGCGGGGCATCAGCCTTTAGCAGCGGGAACGTGGGCTGGGCATGTGGCACCATGAACCCAGGTCACTTGTTCCAGAGCGCCGAGAGGTCACCGTCGCCCTTTGAGGTCTACGCGGAGGAATACCAAGATGGCTACTACTTGGGTAGGATTTTGGGTGGTAGGGGTTTTATGGCTGGATTCGCTTGTTGACCTGATATTGCTTGTATGGCTATCATTATTAACGGTATCATCTTTGGTATTATTATCATCATCTTTATCATTATTATCATCATCCTTATCATTATCAGTATCACTTCTAAATGCTATGTTTACTATTATCATTACTATTATCATCCTTATTATCAGTATTAGCATTATCTTTACTATCATCACTATTATCATTATCGGCATTAACATGTCCATTAGTATTATCATTTTCATTATTGTCATTTTTTTATTATCAACATTACGACTCATTACAACATTATGCAATCATTACAACAATTATCAATATTATTACTATTACAATTAGTATCATCAGTATTCATTGATATTATTATTTTCATTATTTATTAGAGTTGCCATTTTTACTACCATTAGCAGTAGTAATAACAATATCATTATTACCATCATAAACATTATTCATTATCAATATCACTGCCATTGTTATTTCATAATCAATATCAGGGTCATTATCCTTTCTATCATCATAATCACTATCATTATAACTATTATTATCCTCATCCAATTTAATAAAAAGAATTATATTATTTCTCCTCCGCTAACGTAACCTTCGCCAACAGTGACAGTGTTCGGCAGGAATGACCGGTTCAAAGGACTCCTGATGCAGGCGCAGGACCCAAGAGACCAGATCGTGGGCGTTTTCGTGCAGGCGGAGGGAGGCCAATTGCTCGACTGCTCATATGAAGGGGTAAGGATCGCCACTTGGCACTCTTTATGTTTTTTTTTGGGGTGGGGTTTGTTTCATCTGTGTTTTGGCTGTGTTCTTTTTTGATGTATATATATATATATATATATATATATATATATATATATATATATATATATATATATATATATTATATATATATATATATATATATATATATATATATATATTATATATATATATATATATATATATATATATATATATATATTTTTTTTTTTACTCTTCATATCCAACCGAATTCACTTCCACTTTTCAAATGTCCTTTCTCTTCCTTTATATAAACAGCATTCAGCATCTGCGTCTGTCGTGGGTGTTTTATGCTGTGTCTTTTCCCTTTCTCTTACATGACCAGTAGTTTCTCCTGTTATTTATAACTTTCACTTTCGGTTCAGCTATTTGTGTGCGTGTGATGGTGTTTGCAGTGTAGATTGCATGACGTAATTCATACTGATTTATTGAATATGACTTTTTGTTGTACTGGATACCCTAGTACTGTATTCCAGACTCGTGTTTTCTTCTTAATCAATTCAATAACATAAATCATGTACTTAATATATATATGAAAATTTCCAATTACGCTTAAAGCCAAGCCTCATAGACCTGCACTACAAGGAACAATTCAAAGGGACAAAAGAACAGAACAGTGAAATGATTAATCTCAATGTTTTTTTCCTTTACCATGAAAACATTTCAACCGACCAAGTTTCATAATAATCCGTCACATTCCCCAAAATACTCCATCACATTCCCCAAAATAACCCTTCACATTCCCCAAAATAACCCTTCACATTCCCCAAAATACTCCATCACATTCCAAAAAAACACATTCCCCAAAATACTCCATCACATTCCCCAAAATACCCCATCACATTCCCCAAAATAACCCTTCACATTCCCCAAAATACTCCATCACATTCCAAAAAACACATTCCCAAAAATACTCCATCACATTCCCCAAAATACCCCATCACATTCCCCAAAATAACCCTTCACATTCCCCAAAATACTCCATCACATTCCAAAAAAACACATTCCCCAAAATACTCCATCACATTCCCAAAAAACACATTCCCCAAAATACTCCATCACATTCCCAAAAAACACATTCCCCAAAATACTCCATCACATTCCCAAAAAACACATTCCCCAAAATACTCCATCACATTCCCCAAAATACTCCATCACATTCCCAAAAAACACATTCCCAAAAATATTCCATCACATTTCCAAAAACAATCCCTTAAATAATGGCCAAACCACCCGAACCTTCCCCATAACTCCCGTTCCTCTCCCACAGGGCGCCGTGTCCCACAAGGACGGGAATCCCAAGAGTCAGATCAGGGCGGTATGGCATCCTAATGGCTACACAGGACCTCTGAAATTCAAGTGAGACCACGACTGTTGTTATTTTTACTTGTTTATATCATTTTTTCTCTTTTTATTTGTTTTGTTTTGGTGATATTTAGGGTCTAAGTAGATTTTGAAAAGAATGGTTGTTTTGATTTTCTTTTAATCGTGTATTTGTTGTGTTTCCTTTTTGGTTGTATACAGAGCAAATTGGTGGATGTTTACATACGTGTGTAAATCCATTCATTTATGTATGTGTGTTTTTTACCGTCTTAACAGGATTTTTATCACTAAAACCGTACTTTCAAAGATCATTTATATAGACTGAGATACCTAGGTACGAATTATATTTTGGACCGATTTTATCTAATAGATTGGCATAATATGATTATATTTATATAAAATATGTATAAGGATATTAAGTAAAGCAATATAGCGTAAAAAAACGGAAAAGAAGAAAAATATATAAAACTAATCGTATTAAGATATTCGTTTTTTTTCTTCTTTTTTTTAATGCCTGTCGTTACCTTTTATGAGAAGTCGTAAGATTACTTGCTGTCAATAGTATTAATGCATGGTTTTTATAATATCTTTACTGTATATTTGCTATTTTCATATCAATTTGTCTATCGTAAAATTATCTAATTCTTCTATCGGTATATATAATCAAAGATCGGCATGTAAAGTATCATTTATTCACAGAATTCACATAAATCATGTGTGTCAAGTATTTATATAATTAATATATCCTTCAAATATGAATGCCCACATATATGCAAATGCTGATACAAAAATCTGTATGAGTGTGTGTGCCTACGTGGAAGATATAAAGTGTGTATTCGACTGTCTTCTTCGTCACATTACGAATTTCTATTCTTCAGCAACCTCACCTCTGCAATGTGACCCAATGCCACAACAACATGCACCTTACAATTACCTTGAACTTTGACCCTTCCTGACCTTTCTTCTGAGCCCCCCTCCCTTCCTCCCGAGCCCTATGACCCTTCCATCTCTTCTCCTTTACCATTTCTCCCTTTCCCCTCCTCCCTCTTCTTATCGTTCTCTTCACTTCTCTTCCGTTCCAACCCTTTCCCCTCTTCCGCCTTTCCCTCTCTTTCCCCTCCTCCCTCTTCTTATCGTTCTCTTCATTTCTCTTCCGTTCCAACCCTTTCCCCTCTTCCGCCTTTCCCTCTCTTTCCCCTCCACCCTCATCTCCTTCCACTCCCTTTCCCTTCACTTCCTTCTTCCTCCCTTCCCCCTTTCCAACCTTCTCCCTCTCCATCCCTTCCCCCATTTCCAAACCTTCTTCCCCTCTCCCTCTCCCTCTCTTCCTCGTCTATCCCCCTATCCCCCCATTTCCAAATCTTCTCTCCTCTCCCTCCCTTCCCCTGTCTATCCCCCACCCCCTTCCCCAGCCCTAACAAGCCAATTATACTGTCATCATTAAAATCACTTGTCTGATAACGTGACACTTCCATGCAGGCTCCTGTTATGAGCTCCTGTCGTTTCGGTCGAAGGGAAAGAATAGCTGTAATTTGACATATCTTTTAGATATGAAATGGTTTAGGTTTGAGCTGGCATTTCTATGTTTATTTTCTATCTGATCATTTTGTTAGGGCAAGGTTACATAAATTTACATGATTAGTTGATTGTCAATGGTGTTTGATTATTTTTGTTCAGGTTCAGGATACATAGATAGAGATAGATAGATAGATAGATAGAGAGGGAGAGAGAGAGAGAGAGAGAGAGAGAGAGAGAGAGAGAGAGAGAGAGAGAGAGAGAGAGAGAGAGAGAGAGAGAGAGAGAGAGATAGATAGAGATAGATAGATAGATAGAGATAGATAGATAGAGATAGATAGATAGATAGAGATAGATAGATAGAGAGAGAGAGAGAGAGAGAGTCAGAGAGAAAGAAACTGAGTTGGACCGAGTTAGACAAATAACCAATCGAAAAAGAGAATACTCAAGCATACATAAGTGTACATAAATCACAACAAAAATGATTATTACTAAATCATCCAATCTTCTCCCATTGCAGAGCCACGATAGTGAAGAGCTACGGTACATTCTGGACAAACGTTCTCTCTAATCCTTTGAATGTTTAAGCTTAAATCCAGCTCGTATAGTCGACGCAGGTGTGTTTACCTTTTATCCTGTTATTATTGTGTGATAGTGAATACAGACAAGCAAAGAAAATATAATGGATATGTGATTTCAAGATTTTGAGTGTCTGTAAATACGTGTTGTGTGTGGTTGCCTTTTCTCTTGCATAATTAAGAGACCGTGTGTCAGATTTTCAGTTGTTGTTGACGTAAATCTTTAGAGTGATTTGTTGAATAAAATTGGTATTGTTTTTGTTCTGAAACATTT
>BOPN01000829.1:120000-130000 GCA_017312705.2 Penaeus japonicus | reverse complement strand
TATCATTCTCATCATCATTGTTATTACATTTAGTATCATTATCATTGTTATCGTCATTTTCATTATTATTATCATCATTTTTTACTATCTTTATTATCATTATCATTATCTTATAAAACTATTTTCATAATGATAATCAGTTGTCATTATTCTCATCATCATCATTAGCAACATTATCATTACCGAGGTACAAAAACAGAACACTGTCTACACACATTTAAGATGAAACATAGACACTTTAAGGGTCGTGTGTGGGCTGTGTTACACTCTTTGTTCTTTTTATTGTTTTTGTTGTTGTTGATGATGCTGTTGTTATTATTAGTTGTAGTATTTGTGGTAGTTGTAGTAGTAGTAGTAGTGGTGGTGGTGGTAGTATATTACAATAATGACGATTCTTAGTGTTATTATCATTATCATTTTCTTGTTGTTTTTGTTGTGTCATATTGTTGTGTCAGTATTATCATAATCGCTTACCTTTGGCTGATTAACAAAGGAAATTCACCCATTTTAGACTCTTGATAATATGATATAGAGGCATTATTTTAGCAAAATTTTGTTAGAATATTTCTAGGAGACAAATAGGCTCTCATACCTTTAAATAAACCAGCAGTATGTTGTGACAGTAATATAAGTGCCAGTGGCTTTACAACTATCATTCGAAAAAAGTCATATAAACGGTTGTATTTTCATGGTGATAAAAATAATTCAAAAACTCCTTGCAGTTCAATTCAACTTGAAAAGTACTCTCGCAATGCCGTTAATTGATAAATTCCTACATATGATATTTAAATCATGAAAGAAACGAGTGGTTTAACCGCCACAAATGAAACCTGACCTTAATCCCTTCTATTAATCTGATTACGAAATCGATACACACGCCACATACATATTGAGACGAAGAAAGGTATATAGTTGTTTATCTTTATTCCACATGCTGAAAAGAAAGGAAGAGAAGAACCAAAATTACTATTGCAAAGAAGTGATCGCAAATGTCTGCAAAAGTATTTATTGTTAAATATCTATTATTTGTCTAATATCAATTGCTAAATATCTAGCAGAGTATCTCCCCGGAATGCGATTGCTGATCCCAGCGCTTCTATCCCGACGGGACAGTCCCACACGAGGGGGAGAAGGCCGGACGAAAGCTCCTCGAGTGCAGGAGTAGGTCAGCCAGGTATGGCGAGGCAGAGAAACCTCGGGCCGAGGGAACAGCGGCCCGACAGCATCAGCCGAGGCAGGTGCAGCAGCAACAGCAGGCTTCACGTGGGCAGCATGTGCTCGGTTGCAACTCCGGTGGCTGGAGCGATGCGCTTCATTGCGACTTGCGTGGGACAGCGAGGGACATGGCGTGTGCAGGAGCAGGCGAGCACGTTAATAGACGCACAATAAATGAGGAATGCGGCAGAGCGAGGCGCATGACGTCACGGAAGGACTTCAACGGGGCGGCTCGTGCTTCTCTCTCTCTCTTTCTCTGCCTTTCTCTCTGTCTGTCTCTCTCTCTCTCTCTCTGTCTCTGTCTCTCTCTCTCTCGCTCTCTCTCTCTCTCTCTCTCTCTCTCTCTCTCTCTCTCTCTCTCTCTCTCTCTCTCTCTCTCTCTCAATCACTCATTCTATCCACCTTTCATCCTCTGCCTCTCTTTCTCTCCACCCACTCTCTTCCCATCTGTCCATCTCTCACTCTCTGTCTTCTCTCATTCCTTCTTTCTCTTTCGAAAGCCTTGTTCTCCGGCCAGTCACGCCGAGGAGGTTAAGCCAATAACGGGCAAAAAGAGAAAGAGAGAGAGAGAGAGAAAAGATTAAGAAGAACACAGTTAGGTTTACAGTTCTATGAGCGGAGAATCTATCAAATAGAGCGTTAATGTTTGATGTGAGACGAAGATGGAGCGAGTAGAGGCCTGAAGGGGAGGGGAGGGGGGAGAGGGGGAGGGGAAGGGGAGGGGGGAGGGGAGGGGAGAAGGAAGGGAAAGGAAGGGTAGGAGAAGGGGGGACGGGAGAGGAAAGGCGGGATAGGAAGGAGGGAGGGGGGAGGGAAAGGAGAAGGGAGAGGAAGGGTGGAGCAGGAAGGAGGGAGGGGGAAGGGAAAGGGTAAGGGTGAGGACGGGAGGGGGAAGGGAAAGGGAGGAGGAAAGGAGAGGAAGGAGGGGGGGGGGGGAGAGGAAAGTAGAGGAGGGGAGGAGTACGGGAAAGGGAGGGGTGTGAAGTCCCCCACCACCCCCGCACCCCCAGCCCAAAAAGCCAGCCTGTGGGAGGGGCAGCGTGGTCTCCCTGGGCCTGACCGAGCGAGCGCCTCTCAGCCCTTCAGTTGCTAGCTCGCTCCGCCACCGCTCAGTGTGCTAGTCTCTCTCCCGCTCGCTCGCTCGCTAGCTCGCTCAACGGTGTCGCTCGGCGGCGCTCAAATCGCTCGCAACGGGACTTTTCGCCGGTCCGGACTCGCCAAGCCGCCCCCTAAATCCCCTTTTCACTCAACAGACTCTTATCCACAAAAAAAAAAAAGAAGCAATTCCTTGGGTTCTACTTTTGCTTTTTCGTCTGTTGAAACTTGAGGAAACAACCTTTTTTTTGGATTAATTTCTCTCAGTTTCCCGACCGAACTTCGCCGGCGGTTTCTGATAAAGTGGAGTTACAAGTGTGGTGCAAGTTGCAAGTTGTCCTTTTAGTAAGACGTCTCAGCTGACCGTCTAGAGCAAGATGACCGCGGACGTTCAGGTGCAAGAGGAGGTCGTGCGAAGAGTAAGTAGTCCGAGTAGTCTTAAGGGCTACCTGACGTGCCCTTTTGATTTGATTTTGATATCTAATTATCTCTTTTATTGATTATTTGTTTATAGAAGAGGAATGCTGTTGCTAATGATAGTGTTCATTATAGTGTTATTTTTTTTTATCATCTTCCATACTAATACAACTGTTACCATTACTGTCACAATTACCTTTGTCATTGCTATCTTCATAATCATCATCATCATTATCTTCATTTTTTTTTCATTCTTTTTTTACGATGGAGTATTGTGAAGTGTGTGTGTACGTAAATTCTGAAACATATTTCCCGTTGTATGGAATTTGTTAATACGGCGTGCGTGATAAAAAGTGCTCTGATGCCTTTTTTGGTTAGGGAGGAAGGGAAAGGGGATGTGAGAGGGAGGGAGGGAGAGAGAAAGGGAGATGGAGAGAGAGGGTGGAGGTTGGGGTGGGAGAAGCAGAGGGAGATGGGGTGAGAGAAGGAGAGGGAGAGGGAGTGAGAGAAGGAGAGAGGGTTGGAGAGAGAGAGAGAGAGAGAGAGAGAGAGAGAGAGAGAGAGAGAGAGAGAGAGAGAGAGAGAGAGAGAGAGAGAGAGAGAGAGAGAGAGAGAGAGAGAGAGAAGGAGGGAGAGAGAAAGAGAATGAGAGAGTAAGCGAGATAGGGATAGAGAGAAAGAGGAGAGAAAGGCAAACCGGTAGACAAATACAGATAGAGAAAATGATTCACAAACTAAGCTATAAACACACACACACACACACACCTACACACACACACACACACCTACACACACACACACACACACACACACACACACACACACACACACACACACACACACACACACACACACACACACACACACACACACACACACACACACACAAACACGCACGCGCGCGCGCTTTCATACATACTTTCTCAAATACATACTTCTCACACACGCACACACACACACACACACACACCCTTCATCTCCCTCACCCCCTCGAAAAAAAAAAAAAAAAAAAAAAATAGCGTCGCAAAAATCACCAAAATATTTTTTCCCCTCTTTGTGAGAGTCATCCCAATTTCCAGCCCGGAACGCTTGTCTGCGGAAGGGAACAGTGGAACGGGCTGGGAGTGGACCGGGCTTGCAGTTTCCAAGCGGAACGCAAATGGGTCATTGGCTAGCCTCTGCTCTCGGGTTCCACCGGCATGGGGCTACGGAGGGAGGAGGAGGGGGGGAGGGGGTAGGAGGGGTTACATTGGGTGATGGGAGAAAGAGACGGAGAGGGAAATGGAGAGTGAAGGAAAGGGAGAGGGAGGGTGAAGGAGAGGGAGAGAGAAGGGAAAGTATAGAGAGGAGGGGAAGAGGAAGACGGAGATGGGTGGGGAGAAAGAGAGAGAGAGAGAGAGAGAGAGAGAGAGGGAGAGAGAGAGAGAGAGAGAGATGAAATAAAAGAGGAGAGAAAAAGTAACGAGATACAGGGTAGTGCAGAGAGAAAAAATAGAAAGGAGGCGATGGGGGATAGAGAAGAGAGAGGGAAAGAGAGAAGGAGGGAGAGAGAGAGAGTGAAAGAATGACAACAGAGAAAGAGAGGGAGGGAAGGAAGCCATGATAGAGAGAGTGAAATAGAGAGAAAGAAGAACAGAAAGAAAGGGGGGAGGTAATTGAGGAAGTATAAGGGAGGGGAAACAGGAAGAGAGAATAATGAAGCGAGAAAAGGAGGGAAGGATGACGGCGTATGTCAAAGAGGACGCGCAAAAAAACGAATTAATAAGAAAAATAAAATGTTCACAAAAAAAAAAGAACAAAACAAGGGAACATTCGCGAACAAACAGACGATAAATCTGTACCAAGACAAACAAGAGAACAAAACAACATAACACACCAGCGTGAAGTGAATCAAGAATCAAACAAACAAACAAACAAAAAAAGAAAGTAGGTTATAGAAACGCGAAAGATTTTTTCAGAAAGAAAGTGCATATAACATTAAGAAAAAAAAGAAAGAAAGGTGAAAGCAAGAGAAGAGAAGGATAATGAGATAGATGAGGATAAAGATAATAAGATAAGTAAGAATAATCACAGAGAAGAGAAACACAAAAGTAAAGTTAGTTAGAAAAAAAAAACAGGAAGGGAATATGGAAACAACAGAACAGGAGAAGAACAGAATGATAGTAATAAGAGATAAGGGAAAGAATTATAAAGAAATAATAAATATCAATGGACGAAACCAAAGAATACAGATAAAGATAAAACACAAATAATGACAATAATAATAATGATAATAGTACAAAAAACACTGATAATGATACAATACCAGTAATAATAATAATGATAATGATCACAAAATAACAATAATAACCTAAAAAAAAGTATAATAAACAAGACTAATAATATCATGAGCTATAGCGTTATCCTCCGAAAGACAAGAACGGTAACAGAACAGACAACAGAACGGTAACAGAACAGCTAACAGAATGAAGACACAAGGGGGGAAACTTCAGCAACAGAACAGACAACAGAGTGAAGACACAAAGGAGGAAACTTCAGTAACTTCAGCTGTAAGATAAGACTCGAAAGCACAACCCGGAGCTAAGATTAGACGTAACACCAGCCTTTCAGTGGGATGGAGTCTCTGAGCGACGCTTGGTGTTACTTTTTGTGGCTGGGGAGAAAGGGAGGGAGGGAAGGGGAGGGAAGGAGAGAGGATGGGAGGAAGGGAGGGAGGGGGGATGGAGAGGGAGAAAGGGAGGGAGGGAAGGAGAGAGGATGGGAAGGAGGGGGGATGAAGAGGGAGAAAGGGAGGGAGGGAGGGGGGAGGGAAGGAGAGAGGGTGGGAGGGAGGGAGGGAGGGGGGATGAAGAGGGAGGGAGAGGGAGGGAGAGGGATGAAGAGGGAGGGAGAGGGGGAGGAGGGAGGGAGAGAGGGAAGGAGGGAGAGAGAGAAAGAGATATAGAGGTGGAGAGAGGGAGAGGGGGGGAGGGGGAGGAGGAGGGAGGGAAGGAAAAGGAAAAGAGAGAGAGGGAAAGACTTCAAATTATAATTCAAATACTTTATTCCATAAATTACAAAGGGTTTTTCTTTTTACATAAATATTTAATGTATTGCAGGGAGAGAGAGAGGGGAAAAGAAGGAGAGAGGGTGGGAAAGAGGGAGCGAGGGAAGGAAAGAGAGAGAGAGAGAGAGAGTGAGTGAGTGATGGAAAGAGAGAGAGAGAGAGAGAGAGAGAGAGAGAGAGAGAGAGAGAGAGAGAGAGAGAGAGAGAGAGAGAGAGAGAGAGAGGTTAAAGGGAACAAACAAAAAAAATGGAAAGAGGAAGAGATGGACAAAGGAGAACAAAAGAAACATATTGAAGATAAACAGAAACCCAAATAACAAAATTATATATATATATATATATATATATATATATATATATATATATATATATATGTGTGTGTGTGTGTGTGTGTGTGTGTGTGTGTGTGTGTGTGTGTGTGTGTGTGTGTGTGTGTGTGTGTATCTTTCTCCTCTTGAGCGACTGAATCATATAGAAAAAAAATAAAATGAGTAACGTCACGTAATTTTCGCACCAAATAACCTCGCGACCCAATGACTCACAACCTCCCCCCCTCTCCGAATTAAATGAAAAAAGAATATAGAAAAGAAAAGAAAAAAAAAAAGAATGGAACCAATTGTCAAAATGTGGTCATGGCCGGCCTGAGCGTTGGTCAAAATGTCACAGGAGGAGCTTTCATTGAGACTGGAAGGCGGGAAAAAGAGTTGAATGCCTTTTACCTTCGCTGTCGAACCTTGGATCTTGACTGAGTTGATGCTCTTTTGTTTCCTGTTGTTTTTTGCCGATTTTTGTTGTTTTGAGTCGTTTATTTTTTAGTTTTTGAGGACTGTTTAGGATATTTTTTTCGCATTCTGTATGTATAATTCTGTGGAACTGGTGTTTGTATGTTTAGATTCTCTCTCTCTCTCCCTCCCTCTCTCTCTCTCTCTCTCTCTCTCTCTCTCTCCCTCCCTGTCTCTCCCCCTCCTTCCCTCCCTCCCTCCTTCACCCCCTCCCTCCCTCCCTCCCTCTTTCACCCCCTCCCTCCCTCCCTCCCTCCTTCACCCCCTCCCTCCCTCCCTCCCTCCTTCACCCCCTCCCTCCCTCCCTCCCTCCTTCACCCCCTCCCTCCCTCCCTTCATCATTTTCTCATCTTAAAAAAACAAGTAAATTATCAGGTTATTGAACTTATCTGACCTGACTTATCTGACGAAAACACAGCACCAACTAATTTGCATGTTCCCAGCTGTTCAGAGGAAGGAAGTAAATGTATTAGACTGGCTCTTTCCTCTGTGTGTCAGCGACGTGTTATGAATAGCTCGATGGATCAATAAGGGGAAAGTGTATATACACGTATATAGCATTTTCTGCACAGTGTGTGTGTGTGTGTGTGTGTGTGTGTGTGTGTGTGTGTGTGTGTGTGTGTGTGTGTGTGTGTGTGTGTGTGTGTGTGTGTGTGTGTGTGTGTGTGTGTGTGTGTGTGTGTGTGTGTGTGTGTCTGTAATTGTGCGTGTGTATACGGTATGTCTGTACATGTACGCGCGTGCCTCGTGAGTGTTTACAGACATTTAGAAGCACACACTTTCTACAGGTGTGGAAACACAATTTCCAGCACCATCCTCGTTAAGGCAGTGTGATGCATCAACATTTTTCTTCCTGTCTTCCTTAAAGAAGACGCGTCCCTTTCTTCTCATTTTCTTTTTCTTTTTTTTCATTCTTTCATATTTTTGGTCAGGTTTGTTTTCGGGTTTAGGTGTTTCGTATAAAAAAAAGAAATAAAAAGAAATAAGATATGTGTGATGTACTGTATCAAGTACGATTTTTAAATATTTGTCATGTGTTTCATGTGTATTATCTACTGTATTATATTAACATCAAAACCGAAAGAAATAAACGCTTTCTTTTTTTGCATTTCTCTTCTTTTTTTCTTCTCCGCTAATTTCTCTTCGTTTCCGTTCATTAATTTCTCTTCGTTTCGCTCACTGAAACGAGCGATTTCTCCTGGATTTCCGCAAGATTTGTGGAGTGTGTCTTGTATTTTCGAGAGTCACGCCGAAAGCAAGTCAAGCGAGAGACTTTAAACGCTCGTCTGTGATAACATTAATTACATTTCTCTACACGGAGAAAATGGGAAACTCGGATGGACGTGTGTGTGTGCGGGGTGGGGTGGGGGGGTGGGGCTATAAAATCGACTTATTTTTATATAGGAGGCATAACGTCATGTACGTTATATTGTGCACGTCCAGTCGCGCGAATACAAGCACACACACACACATACACACTCACACATACTCCCACACACACACATGCCCAGTCATACACACGCCCACCAACGCGCCCCTCACAGATAACTCGCAGAAACGCATAGGATCATACACTCAAATAACCTACAGAACATCCTCTCCACTTCACTCATATTAACATGCATACTCCCCCCCCTTTTTTTCTCTCTCTCTCTCTTTCTCTTTCTTTCTTTCTTTCTCTCTCTTTCTTTCTTTCTTTCTTTCTTTCTTTCTCTCTCTCTCTTTCTCTCGCTCTCTCTTTCTTTCTTTCTTTCTTTCGCTCTCTCTCTCTCTCTCTCTCTCTCTCTCTCTCTCTCTCTCTCTCTCTCTCTCTCTCTCTCTCTCTCACTCTCTTTCTCTCTCTCTCTCTCTCTCTCTCTCTCTCTCTCTCTCTCTCTCTCTCTCTCTCTCTCTCTCTCTCTCTCTCTCTCTCTCTCTCTCTCTCTCTCTCTCTCTCTCTCTCTCTCTCTCTCTCTCTCTCTCTATCTCTCCCTCTCCCTCTCCCCCTCTCTCTCCCTCACACTCACACTCACACACACACACACACACACACACACACACACACACACACACACACACACACACACACACACACACACACACACTAAGACACACCTTCCTCCGTAGTACCATGTACACACAAACAAATCGTACAAGCACACAAACCACAACATAACCTCCCCCACCCCCTCCCCCCTCTACGAACACATACACATACACGTGTGGCTAAGCCATGTAGTGGAACATACTGAACACTATGTTATCATGCCACAGTGGTCGCCTCTGGGTCATTACCGCGATGGTTAACTTGGTCGCTTATACTCACAAGTTTGCGCTACAGGATGTAGGTCATAGACGCATGACTGGAAGAATTCCTGGTATTTATTTTTTTTAGTGGTTTCTTTTTTTTCTGCGTTGCTTGTCTGGTTCTTCTATGTGTGTGTCTTGTGTATTTGTTTTCCTGTTTTTGTTTCGTTTTCTAGTTTGTCTTTCGAATTACGCGCGCTTTTGGCTCCCATTTTCTTTACATCGTTGCCCCTACAATACGTTTTCCTTCAAACCTACGAAATAACTAATAATATTTTCTTGACTTACAAACAATCACAGAATACACATGACTCATATAGGGCCTAGTGACAGACTAACACAAAGGACACGGACTAGTTGAAAGGAAAACAAAAACAAACAAAAAAGCCTAAGGGATGTGGTTTTCGCCGGCCGCCCACCGGAACCACGCAATTACAGGGAGGGAAGAGAGGGATGGAAGAGGGAGAGGGAGAGGGAAAGGGAGAGGGGAGGGGAAGTGAAGGGGGAGGGGAGGGGAAAAGGAGGGGGGGGAGGGAAGGGACGGGGCAGAACGGGACGGGAAGGGAAGGGAAGGGAAGGCAAGAGAAGAGAAGTGAAGGGAAGGAAATGGTGAAGGATAGTAGAGAGTGAAGGGAAGGAAAGGAAAAAATAAAGTTTAGGGAAGGGAGCATTAGAGAGAAGGAAGAAAGAGAGACACAGAGACAGAGACAGACAGACATTTCCTATCAAGGTTATATCCCTCAATCTCTCAAAAATGTACAAGACAACAGGATTTTCCTCTCGCACACAACAATCGACAGAAAGGGGGAAAAAAACTCTCCTTCCCGCTTGCTTTAAAAAGGCATCGCGGTGATCATCACAGACGGCAGGGAAGCCACTCCGTTCGCTGAAGGGAGTCTCACGCATATCATGTATTCGGGAAGCAGGTGATAGCAAGTTCTGCAAGCAGGCAGGCAAGCAAGCAGGTAAACAGACAAGCAAGTAAGCAGGGCAGTTAGAAGACCAGGAGGGAGGAGAGGGAGAGGGATGGAGAGAGAGGGAAGGAGGGAGGGAGGGAGAGAGAGAGAGAGGGAGGGAGGGAGGGGGGGGAGGAGAGAGAGAGAGGGAGGGAGGGAGAGAGAGAAAGAGAAAGAGAAAGAGAGAGAGAGAGAAAGAGAAA
>BOPN01000829.1:90000-102500 GCA_017312705.2 Penaeus japonicus | reverse complement strand
ATCGCATCACTTTGAAGAATTCCTTACTGTTCCTCGCCTCCTTCAAACCTCATCTCAATTTTACTTCAGAAAAACCTTCCGCCACAAAGATGGTCTCCTTTGCGCTTGCTTGTGGATGCTGAGACCGCAATCTCTCCGTTGAGGTTAAGCAAGCACAAGCAAGCACAAGCAAGCAAGTTCCTAGGTTTGAGTCTCATTTTAGCGACCACCTGTTCACCTCTGCGGGCCTTTGCCGGAGCGGTAATTGGCGCGTTTATTTTGAAGTGTGAATTTGCATACTTTCTTCACGCGCGGTTTTGCGAGAGTCGGTGTGATAAGGCCTTGCGAAGGATAGGGAGGTGGGGGTAGGAGTGGGGGTGGGGGTGGAGGTGGTGGGGGATTCCCTTTCTCTTCAGAGACACGGATGTAATGAGGGTTTTTTCTTTCTTTCATTCGCACATATATTCGTAAACATTCTAGGCACGCAAGTACATACAAATACATTCGCTCTCGTGTTTTTTTCTCTCTTTCTCCCTCCTCTCCTCCCCTCTCTCTCTCGCTCTCCCCCCTCCCCTCCTCCCCTACCTCTCTTCCTCTCTCTCGGTCTCTCACCCCTCCCCATTCTCTCCCCTTCTCTCTCCCTACCCCCTCCTCTCTCTCGCTCTCGCCTTCTCACTCTCCTTCTCTCCCCCTACCCCTCCTCTCTCTCGTCCCCCACCTTTCTCTCCCTACACCCCCTCTCTCTCCCTACCCCCTACTCTCTCTCTCACTCCCCTCCTCTCTCTCTCTCATCCCCCACCTCTCTCTCTCTCACCCCACACACAATTTGGGAAGGTCGATGAACCAGCGGTCCTTTTCGTCCCGTCACGGCTCCCCCGAAACTTTTGTTCGAAAAAGAATAGCATTATAAAGCTTTTCATCAGATCAGGAAGCAATGAAGTGTAATGGCTGGACTATGCTAATGCAATTGGGTTGTTGGTGTCTCTTTGGTTTTCTTCTTTCTTCTTCCTTCGTCTGTTGGTTATTTTGTTTCTTCTCTCTTTTTTTTCTTGTTATTTCCCCCTTTTTTTATTCTGCTTTCTTTAAGCTGTTGTCTTTGTTTGTTATTTTATCATATACCAAACAAGGAAGAAAGAAAAAAACGAAGTATATATATATATATATATATATATATATATATATATATATATATATATGTGTGTGTGTGTGTGTGTGTGTGTGTGTGTGTGTGTGTGTGTGTGTGTGTGTGTGTGTTTGATTGTGTATGTGTGTATGCATTACATTTCCTCTTGTTTTACCTTTGTTTAAAAATATACAATTTTGTACCGGAGAATAGGCCTATTTGGTACAGGATGTTATGAAAGTTCAAAATCTCTATCTCAAATTCCGTTCAGTTATATGTTCGAATGTGTTCGAATCACATAATCAAACAAAATCATGATAGAGTAAACAGACAAAAACGGTTCGGACACTTCAGAAGCCAGTATTGCAAACCCTCTTAAAGAGACTTTTAATAAAACGAACTTGATATGAAAGTTAAAAAAAAAGAGAATAGACCCGGTAACACTGTTTATTATATGCAAACAACATCTCATTCTTCCTCCATCATACTTTCAAACGACATTTATAACCATCGTCTTGTTTGTACATCGATTATGATCAGCTGTAACGTAAACGAGAAGGTTAATAAAGCAGGAACGGTTTGCTGTAGGTTACTTGCGCAAAAGTATGAGCAGTGGCGAGGGTTTCTTGGTCACTCGAACTATCCGCGGCCGTCTGACTACTTTCTAAAGTCAAACTGGGATGCAATATGACATTCTGGTGAACGTGAGGCGGATCTGTATCGTGGATAAAGATCCCTCTTTCCTTTTTTCCTATTTCTTTTTAATTGAATGCGAGTCACGAGGGAGCTAATCGAAGTAGGAGTGGAAGGGAGATGAAGAGGGCGATGATGATGAGGAGGAGGTGGAGGTGGTGGAGGGAGAGGAGGTGGAGGAGGAGGAGGTGGAGGAAGAGGAGGAGGAGGAGGAGGAGGAGGAGGAGGAGGAGGAGGAGGAGGAGGTGGAGGAGGAGGAGGAGGAGGAGGAGGAGGAGGAGGAGGAGGTGGAGGAGGAGGAGGATTAGGATGAGGAGGATTAGGAGGAGGAGGAGATAAAAAGGTTAGTTGTCTCAGGCGTCGTTAGCTGGGTGTTATGTATGAGTCAGCTGTTGCACGGAATCTCTCGTCCTATCAGACAGGCAGGCGGGTTCATAGACACGCCCTCACACACACACACACTCTCTCTCTCTCTCACGCACACACACACACACACACACACACACACCCACTCTACCTCTATCTCTCTCTCTCTCTCTGTCCCTCCCTCCCTCTCTCTCTCTCTCTCTCTCTCTCTCACACACACACACACACACACACACAAACACATTCAGAGAAACAAACACATACACACATGACTGTAAAACCAGTTCACAGGTGTTAAAAATGTTTCATATATTTCTCCAAACTCAACACCAGTTGCGAAGAAGAAAACAGAGTGACAGAAGCAAAAATCTTTGAATTTATACAATAAAGAAGAAGAATAAAAAAAAAAACTACAAAAAAGAGAATGAAAATGAACAGTACAACACAGAGAAATGACACCTCCCCCCTTTGACGCTTCAGTGTGGAAATGACAAGCTCGTTATCTACAGCCAGGATGTGTAACAGATAAAGCTCTCTACCACACGTAGGCGTCGCCCATGCCTTCACAGTGAGCTTGTCATCCGTTGTCACCGCCGGTCGAAGCTCATTCGCGCTCTCCATCTCTCTCTCTCTCTCTCTCTGTCTCTCACCGGAGCGCAAGTTTTGCTTCAGAGTCTGCGTGCTGTTTCATCTCGTTGCCGCTTCGGTTCACTGAGTTACGTAAGTTGGTTTGGTTTGGTTGATTGTGTGTGTAATATATATATATATATATATATATATATATATATATATATATATATATATATATATTGTGAGTATACGTTTATGTATGCGAGCTTATACATGGGCGTTATACTTGGGTGAAAGAGAGAGAGAGAGAGAGAGCGAGAGAGAGAGAGAGAGAGAGAGAGAGAGAAAGAGAGAGAGAGAGATAGTGAGAGTGAAAGAGAGAGAAAGAGAGAGAAAGAGAGAGAGAAAGAGAGAGAGTGAAAGAGAGAGGAAGAAAAAGAGAGTGAAAGAGAGAGGACGAGAGAGAGAGAGAAAAAAAAAGAGAGAAAGAGAGAGAGAGAGAGAGACAGATTATGCAATCTAAAAAATCCCAAAGGTCTTCTTTCGTATGTCTCAGGTAGCTTACAAACTGATCATACTCATTTCATACTCACATCTGATCTAAACTAATCAGCACTCTATTTAGAGTATAATAATTACTGACATTAGACCCACCTCCATCGACATAGTTAAGTGTAATTAAACGATATTTGATCAACACTTGTGACAGATCGAAAGTGTAATTTGTGGGGAAACAGTTTGTTTTCATTTGATGTTTACAAATACTTAACCGTTTCTTAAAAACATATTCATATATTAATATCACATTAATTCCATATTTTGCCCGTTAATAAGTACAGGTTTTCGGAAAGTGATTGAAAAACTTAAAACCAACTTTAAGTAGGTGAACAGCTTGTCGGGATGGGCGTGAACGGACCAGTCAGTGTTACCAAGCCGGCTTTCGACCTCACTTGCGGTATTCGAGTGTGAAAATTGTGTAATTGGTAATACTGAAAGATATGGCGCTACACATGCGAAATTGGGAATTTTAATGGGTTGGGTTGACCGGTTGTGGATGATAATGGTTGTGATAATATGTCGATGGTGAAAATGAAGGGTGTGTTACTTGTTGGTGATATATATTTATAACGTGTTGAGGGGCGTCGATTAGATAAGATTTGACAGTAATCTTCGATGCATTTCTTTCAAATAATTAAATGCTATCTATATATTCCAAGGTTGTGCACACGGAGAAGAGAATAAAAAAAAGAATAATAATAGTGATATTAATAATGATGAATATATACATTAAGGGAAGCGTCCTACGATTATATATCCCGTTTCCTATATTTTTTCGAAACCCTAATATATGTAAAAAAAAAATCTTTGGGCAGCCTTGTTAGTAAACACCCATCAAATATATTTCTAAGCTTCATCTGGATTTCGAAACTTACTTTTTACGTGAGCTAGAAGATAAAAAAGGGAAATTAAATGTATATACTTTAACAATGTCTTATATTATATTATGGTATTAATTATATTCCATAAATATTGATAAATTTATTAAGAACTATAATACAGAATTATATATAGTGAATGCATACTCGTGTATGCGTGTGCCTTTGCCTGCGCGTGATAATGGTAGAGAGAGAGAGAGAGAGAGAGAGAGAGAGAGAGAGAGAGAGAGAGAGAGAGAGAGAGAGAGAGAGAGAGAGAGAGAGAGAGAGAGAGAGAGCCTGGGTGAGTTACTCAGACAGACAGACATAGGGAGAGAAAGAGATAGAGAGGGTGAATGAGTCAGACAGACAGACACACACACACACACACACACACAGAGAGAGAGAGAGTGAATGAGTTAGAGAGACACACACACACACACACACACACACACACACACACAGAGAGAGAGAGAGAGAGAGAGAATGAGTCAGACAGACAGACACACACACACACACACACACACATACAGAGAGAGAGAGAGAGAGAGAGAGAGAAAGAGAGAGGTGCCTGAGTGAGTGAGTCGGAGAGAGAGAGAGAGATAATGATAATGAAATAAGAAATATAATACGGATTTCGAATATTTTTCACTTTTCGCTTTCTCTTTTTCCAACTTGAGGTGCCGCCATTCATTCATATCCGTTAATAATGTTATGCATTAATCTATTTATTCATTAAGTGACCAAGTTATTTCAGATTTAGACCAGCCCCATCCTCCCCCCCCCACCACCACCACTACACATCTGATTTAACATCGGATGATCTTAAAACTCTGCAATTGCAAGTTGAACAGTCTTCATGTATCGGGAAGATTTATCTGTTTTTTCCTATTCATTTGATCTTATCATTATCATTACTATTATTATTATTACTATTAGTATTATTATCATTATTATCATTTTGTAAATTTTGTAAAAGTCACCTCACTCTGCGTTCTCTTTTACAAAGTGCAAACGCGTGACAGATAATGATCAGCTTTATCAGTATCTGTGAATCTGTTCAGGGAAAGAAATAGTGGAGGATTTGACACCTGTTTTTGTTATCATTTGCATAAATCTTATTTTTCTAACTAGCATTATTTTCTTTTATTTTTTTAAGGGTGGGGTGAAATTATTGTAAACTTTTCTTATCAAACCGTATTGTTATATACATTCTTCCTCGCGTTTTTTATTTATTCTCTTTTTTTTCTTAATAGGATTTATTACCGGCACTAATATTTCCTGACATTTTTTTTTTCTGGCGTGGGTTGGGTTAGCCCTTAATTACATAATGCCGGTCAGTGAAGAACTCTGAGCTCGGCCATTAACTTGTTTATAAGTCACGCCACCTGGTATTATATACCCTCTCCCTAACTCTATCTTTCTCTCTCTCACACACACGTACGCACGCACACACACACGCACACACACACACACACACACACACACACACACACACACACACACACACACACACACACATATATATATATATATATATATATATATATATATATATATATATATATATATATATATATATATATATATATATATATATATTTACATATACACACACACACACACACACACATATATATATATATAAATATATATATAAATATATATAAATATATATATATATATATATATATATATATATATATATATATATATATATATATAAATATATAACATATATATAAACAGTCTGACAGGTGGAGCCATGACCCAAATGTCGGGTTATTTGATAATACGAAACCAGCCTGTCGAGAATTTCACTAATGGCGAAACACTGAGATGTTCTAACATGAAATCTCGTGTATGATCGCTTTCCTCTGAAGATTAAGCTCATCTCTAGCTTCGTAGAAATCGAAATCGGATTTATTGTGAACGTTAATATTAAGCCTTTTATGTTGCCATTCGTTAGCCGTGTTTGATCTCAGCTGTAAAAAAAGCGAGAGAGAGAAATTCGTAAACTTTTGTGAAACACAGATCGGGGGCGAGGCCAGAACTGGTCCGACACCTTTTGGAAGAAGTTCGCCATTGTTTATCTTTTATTTCTATTTCTTGTGCTTCTAGTCATGCTGAACGTTCATATGATAAAAATTAAGAGTGGGAAAATAAAAATGTTTCAGAGAGTAAATCACGGATATTTGTTACACTAACTATTCATTTTCGCGGAGAAATTGTTAACAAGTTATTAAAGATAACTATCATAGTGTATTGTTCCATTAAAAACTGAATTAGACTGGCGTGTACTCTACCTGAATTCAGGGTCTTTTGCGTCAGGCAGTGTCAGACGATGCAATAAGTGACTATGCATTGCAAAAGCCGTTAAGCAAAGCCCTAAGACCTGTGGAAGCTTCTCAGACACGGAGTTGAGACGGTGACGTGAGCTTCGTCCAGGTTTCACGAGCACTCGTTTACACTCACGGATAAACCATTCACGCTCAAACTCTACATTATTCTTCGTTTTTCTTCACTTCTCTTTTCTATTTTCATCGTTGACTTTAAGATCTATAGTCATACAAACAAGTAGAGATTACGAAATGAAGGAAATAAAGAGTTACAGTACTAGCGTTTCGAAAACTCTCTCCCTCTCTTGAGGCTTCAGAGTCGAGTGGAAATAATTCATTTAAACGGTCATCCTTGCTGTATTGTTTATACGTTCCCCGTCTTGTTGCCTTGCTATTTTTTGACTGCACGATAATGTTTATATGTAACTATGAATATCCAAAGGTGACACCATAATTTCATTATAAACTCACTATCAGTGACATTAAAGGATCAAAAGTAGAGATCTGAGGTTCACTATATTTCCTGGTTAATGTACTGTCATAACTTCACTATAACCTCACTTAATCTTAATATAACATCAAAGAAAAAGATCAGAACCTCACTATCTCTCCAGGTTATCAAGAAGCTTACATTGCCACAAGGAGACACCATAACGTCACTACAACCTCACTCAGTAATGATATAGCATCAATGAAAAAGATCAGAACCTCACTATCTTTCCAGGTTATCAAGAAGCCTACATTGCCACAAGGAGACACCATAACTTCACTACAACCTCACTCAGTAATGATATAGCATCAATGAAAAATATCAGAACCTCACTATCTTTCCAGGTTATCAAGAAGCCTACATTGCCACAAGGAGACACCATAACTTCACTACAACCTCACTCTTCTCTTCCAGGTGATGGCTAGTACCCAGGTCGACCGGGAAGGCCTACACAGCGCTTATAGTGATGTCAGGGACGACAAGAGCGACGTCAATTGGTAAGTTGTAACATTGCGCATTTTCATCACCATAACCGGGCGCTCGGGTCGTGTGGGCTGCCCAGCGTCCAAACCTCTTAACGGACTTATGGTGTCTGGTGTCCGTTTCGCTGTCCTTGCTCCGGGTGTTCATGGTTTGTGATTATAAGACATCATTTGTAAACATGGGGGAGCGTCGTCGACACTTGGTGATGGTCGAGTTTGAAGCCCCTTTTTGGGAGGATGAAAAGGTGGAATAGTTATAGGAGGAGAGGAGGAGGAGGGAGAGGGCGTGGGGGAAGAAAGGATGGGTTGAAAGGGAGAAGGGGAGGAAGGAGAAGGGAAAGATGGGGGGAAAAGTAGAGGGGACAGACGGAAAGGGGAAGAGAAGATGAAAGTGAAAGGAGAAAGGGAAGGGGAAGGGAAAAGTAAAGAGGGCAGTTTAAAGAGGAATAGAAATAGAGACAAAGAAATATCATGTAAACACACACACACACACACACACACACACACACACACACACACACACACACACACACACACACACACACACACACACACACACACACACACACAAACAACCACAAACACAAAAACAGATAAACAAAGATAAATAAACCGACACAGAAAGGAAAGGAACAATCACGTTAACAGCTGATCATCGTCAACCTGTGTATTTACGTAAGGTTAATCATAGGGACCAGAGGGTGACCGTCCAGCACGATAATAACCCTTAATGGCGTGCGTGTTTTGGTGTCTGTCACCCCCGTCCAGAAAATGCGGATAAGAGGATTCCTCAGCTGAACTTGTGTTTGTCTTGTCTGCTGCGTTTGTCGTTTGTGTGTGTCTTGTGTTTATTTGTTTTGTTTCATCGTTTGTAGTAATCTATGGTAACAATGTATCTAATAAACAAAATTGATAGGTATTAAGCGAATAGATAGTAAATTATGTATCTAATTTTTATTTTATTTTTTTCTCCCCGTTCTGCAATGTTTTTTTCCTTTTAAGTAACAACGATGGGGAAAAAATATATAATCCTGTGGTTTTATTTAGTTTCCCTTCGTGTTTGAGATCATTCAGAGAGGAAAATGAGCATTGCGTTTAACCATTACGCTTTAATGAACGCGGGAAAAAGAGTGCTTTTTTTCCTCATTAACTCCCTCCTTCCTTTCCTTTTACTCTCTCTCTCTCTATCTATCTATCTGTCTGTTTAACTCTCTCTTTCTCTCTCTCTCTCTCTTTCTCTCTCTCTCTCTCTCTCTCTCTCTCTCTCTCTCTCTCTCTCTCTCTCTCTCTCTCTCTCTCTCTCTATCTATCTATCTATCTAAATATCTGTCTATCTATCTGTTTAACTCTCTCTCTCTCTCTCTCTCTCTCTCTCTCTCTCTCTCTCTCTCTCTCTCTCTCTCTCTCTCTCTCTCTCTCTCTCTCTCTCTCTCTCTCTCTCTCTCTCTCTCTCTCTCTCTCACTCTCTCTCTCTCTTTCTCTCTCTCTCTTTCTTTCTTTTTTTGAATTTGAATCTGAATTCCCTCGCACTTTCTCTCTCTCCTTCCACTGTCTCTCCCTCGTCCCCTTCGATGCACCACTGCAGTGTCTAGGCGGCGAAGCATTGTAATCAACAATGTCACCCTTTTAAGGAGACGAGAGAAGGGGGGTGAGAAGGGTCGACGCATCTCTCTCTCTCTCTCTATCTCTGTCTCTCTGTCTCTCTCTCTCTCTCTCTCTCTCTCTCTCTCTCTCTCTCTCTCTCTCTCTCTCTCTCTCTCTCTCTCTCTTTCTCTTTCTCTTTCTCTTTCTCTTTCTCCTTCTCCTCCTCCTCCCCGTCCCCGTCCCCGTCCCCCCTCCCCTTCCCCTCTCTCCCTCCCTCCCTCCCTCCCTCCCTTCCTCCCTCCCTCCATTCCTCCCTCCTCCTCCCAACCACCCTATTCCCCGTTGATGAGCAACCAAATAGATCAATAAAAATCATAATAACAACAAAGCACACAAGAAAACGACCATAATCTCAATGATAACAAAGCAAAATCGTCCGCCACGTACTCAGCCCCAACAACAGTGTCCAAGTGCGACCCGGCCAGCATTCTTGACAAAACGAGCGTGAAAAACAAACTCGATAAAGAGAGGGAGGGAGAGAGAGAGAGAGAGAGAGAGAGAGAGAGAGAGAGAGAGAGAGAGAGAGAGAGAGAGAGAGAGAGGGAGAGGGAGAGGGAGAGGGAGAGAGAGAGAGAGAGAGAGAGAGAGAGAGAGAGAGAGAGAGAGAGAAGGAGAGAGAAAGAGAAAGAGAGAGAAGAGAGAGAGAGAGAGAGAGAGAGAGAGAGAGAGAGAGAGAGAGAGAGAGAGAGAGAGAGAGAGAGAGAGAGAGAGAGAGAAAGAAAGAGAGAGAGAGAGAGAGAGAGAGAGAGAGAGAGAGAGAGAGAGAGAGAGAGAGAAAGAGAGGAAGAGAGAGATACGGAAAGCAACCAGCAAGAAAAAGAGAGGAGATGAGATGAGAAGAGAGATTGCAACAAAGAACAGACTCAGTGACAAGGAGAAGCGAAGACTAAACCAAGTTGAGAAAAGAAAAGAAAAGAAAAAAGAACGAAGCTGTAAGCCGTGATCATGAAACAGCTGTATCAATATTCCAAGCTTGAAGCTGTGCTCGCCCGCCCTCGCTGGCTCTCCTTTCCCCTTTGGAGGCTTCGCTCGATTATCTTAACGCATAGACTGAATGCTGAGAGAGAGGGAGGGGGAGGGAGAGGGATGGAGGGAGAGAAGGATGGAGAGAGGGAGAGAGTGAGAAAGAGGGAGAGGGGGGGAGAGAGGGAGAGAGGGAGAGAGAGGGAGAGGGAGGGAGAGAAGGAGAGTGAGAGGAGAGAGAAGAGAGAGTAGATAGAAGAGAGAGGCTAGAGTGGAGAGAGAGGAGAGCGTAGAGAGGAGAGAGAAGAGAGGGAAAGAGAAAGAGAAAGAGAGGGAGAGATAGATAGATAGATAGATAGATAGAGAGAGAGAGAGAGAGAGAGAGAGAGAGAGAGAGAGAGAGAGAGAGAGAGAGAGAGAGAGAGAGAGAGAGAGAGAGAGAGAGAGAGAGAGAGAGAGAGAGAGAGAGAGAGAGAAAGAGAGCGAGAGCGAGAGCGAGAGAGAGAGAGAGAGAGAGAGAGAGAGAGAGAGAGAGAGAGAGAGAGAGAGAGAGAGAGAGAGAGAGAGAGAGAGAGAGAGAGAGAGAGAGAGAGAGAGAGAGAGAGAGAGAGAGAGAGAGAGAGAGAGAGAGAGAGAGAGAGAGAGAGAGAGAGAGAGGGTGCGCTGAAGTCGTTGAGAAGGCGACTGTTTGGGGTCTGAAGTTACACTGAATTGGAGAGACAGAGAAAGTGAGGGGAGCGGGACGGTGGGAGGGGAGAAGGAATGAGGGGAGAAGGAGGAAGAAAGAGCGGAGAAAGACAGACAGAGGAACAGAAGGAAGAAGTCAGAGACAGGAAATAGCCACACAGAAAGACATTCAGACGAACAAAGGACCATTGGAAATAAGTCACAGACAGGCAGGCAGACAGACAGACAGACAGACAGACGTGCAGATAGACAGACAGGCAGACAGACAGACAGACAGACAGGCAGACAGACAGACAGACAGGCAGACAGACAGACAGACAGGCAGATAGACAGACAGGCAGACAGTTTCTTTTCTCAGACAGACATGGAATGAGTCAGAGACCATGAAAAAAAAAGGAAATAAAACTTAGGAGAAAGAAATAAAGATAAGGAGAGCGAAATAATGAGAATTAGAGAGAAACAGAGATAAATAGAGAGCAAATGAGAAATGAAGAGAAGAGAGAAATAGAGACAAAAAGAGAGAAATAGAGAGACTTTACAAGAAGAAAAGAGGGACGGGGATACTCGTGACGTCACACTTGTAGATGACACTCGCTTCTAAAGTTGTGAGTCACCTCTTCGCCCTCCCCCCCTCCTCCCTCCTCCCTCCTCCTCTCTCTGTTCCCTCAGACTCCGTTTTTCCCCTTACTCTTCTTCTCCCCTTCCCCTCGCTCCGCTCCTCCCTCCCCTCCCCCTCGCTTCTCCCATCGTACTCATCTACCTTTATTTCTTGTTCGTCTTCGTTTTCCTTCCTTCGTATGCCTTCTTTTCCTTTCTGTACCTTTCCTCTTTTCTCTACTATCTCCTTCCACTCTCTCTCTTCTCTTCCCCTCGTATTACTCTTCCTCTTCCATTTTTCTTCTTTTCTTTTCGTTTTTCTTTTTTCTTCATCTTCCACTTCCAGCTCCTCTTCCTCCCACTTCTCCTCTCCTTTCCCTTGCCTCTCTTTCTTTTTGTTTTTCTCCTATGTTTTCTTCTTCCTCTCCTCCCCCTCTTCCTTCTCCATCCTTCCAATCCCGCCCCCCTCTCCCTCTCCTCCCCTCACTCCCCCCTCATGTTCTGCCTCCCGGTCCTCCTCCTCCTCCTCCTCCTTACCCCTCCCTCTCCCCTCTCTCTCCTGCCTCCTCCTCGCCGCCCCCGCCCCCCTCCTCCCCGTCGCCAATCCAGCCCATGCTACAAGCGAGGAATTCCTGTCAGATGAGTGGACAAACCTCAATCACTTTCGTTTAACATTGTGCATTCGAGCGCTATGTTTAGATAGCGAACCTTTCTTTTTTATCAAGGATTATATCAAAAGACAGATCAATTAATTAACTTTAATGGCATGTTTCTCCACATGCAGGTGTTGGTAAGAAAAGTGAACGATTATGTTAGTTTACTTTATTGTGTATTTGTTTTGATCTTATATCATTTCTACATAGTTTAAGCGTACGCTGTTTCAAATCGCGCTCAACAGTAGCGGAAACTGCTAGTATGGAGGATGAAGATGAGGAAGATGGAAATGAAAAGGAAGAGGAGGAGGAGGAAGAAGTGCTGAAGGAGGGAAAAAAAAAGAAATGAGATAGTAATAGAAGATGAATAAAAATTATAGAGAAAAAAGTGAAGAAGAGGCGACATGAATTAGAGAGAAGCTAGAGAGATTTTTATGAAAATGCACGTGTTGGTAAGATAAGTGAATGATTGTATACATTTACTCCATTGTTTATTTGT
>BOPN01000829.1:65000-85000 GCA_017312705.2 Penaeus japonicus | reverse complement strand
TTCATTGTGCATGCAACATTTTTTCACTGAGGAGTTTAACAGACAGGCATTTTTATATATATATATATATATATTTAGCTTTCAAAAGTTGACTTGAAATACATTCATTAAAAATAAACATTGTAAACTAGTATTAACCTAGAATTAAGGAGTGCCATCAGTTATTCAATTTTTTGTTTCTGTAAATCCTCCATTTTTAGCATTACAATAGACAGGTCATATTTAATTCTACAAAGAATACAGTTAACCATCAGTTATATAATTCAAATAGAGGTATCATACTTTTCTGGTTTTAAATTTTTTGTGTTGTTTTTAGGCCATACACAATCTTGGAGCTGGTTCTGTATTGTCATATGTAATAAAATGATAAAATAAGTAACATTGTCCATTATTATCCTTCCTCAAAATAAATAGCCATTTCTTAACATCTCTTCATGTCAAAATTCATTCCTAAAAGAATAACTTTATTTTCAGAGAGGAATATTATTATATTTTTATTCATACTGAGTATTATAAAACTGCACCTGTCAATAATAAGTATTATTATATTCTTCATTCAAATTGTCTGTCATGAGATTTTAGTTTCCAAAGTGTAATTCTTAAAATGTTCCTAAATTCTAGTAAAAATATTACCTAAGTATATTGGCATTCATAGACACTGAAGTAATATATTTTTCATGGAATTATCTAAAACCATAAGTGTATAATGCTTCCCACACATATATCACCTGATATTATTATTAAAACTTTGGCAGAACTTTCTATCAAGTGTATAGTATATTTGTGTGTGTGTGCTCTGTGTGTGTGTGTGTGTGTGTGTGTGTGTTTTTGTGTGTGTGTGTGTGTGTGTGTGTGTGTGTGTGTGTGTGTGTGTGTGTGTGTGTGTGTGTCTGTGTGTGTGTGTGTGTCTGATGTAATCTTCCATCTACAAAAGGATAATAATAAGAAAATTTCATATCATTTTCATCTATTCTAGAAGTATATATTTACAAATGCTGTACACTTGATGAAGCAATATAATAACAATTAGCTAAATATCAAAATATATAACTGTAATAACCTATCACCCAATGAAATAATTTATGAGACTAAACTAATACATACTTTCTTTTACCTGTAACCTGTTTCCAAAAAGAGAAGCTACAGATCTCAAATCTAATTTACTGTAAAATTGCATATAAATTACTTTTTTTTGGTACACTGACAATTAGATCACCATTAGCATACAAAATGAGAGAAAAATGAAATGGAAAAGAAAAGACGAAAAGAAAGATTTTCACGACGTACAACATACCTTCTAAACATAAAAAAGTGAGCAAATAACACATGAAAATCAACATACAAAACCCCTACTATGTTGCCTCTAATATCAGTTATCTACTAGAAATCACAGTGGTTATGTGAGACCTATATAAGGTCTGTGGTTTTTTCAGTTTACAAAAGTCTTCATTTTTTATATAGAGATGAAGAGGAGAACTAAGGAAAAAAAAAAGGGGGGAGGGGGAATATATAAACTTAATATTATACAACCTATTCCATATAATAGACCACTCTTGTGACATCAATTCAAAGTATGAATCATCAATATTCAAAAATAGTAATCTTTCAGAAATCTCAACTCAACTTATTATGTCAAGACTTGAATTACATATCAAGTCTTTACTTCCATGTAATATTAGTATTTTCTTTTTTAAACATATCACTGTAAGTCCTCTGTTACCCACCCCCCCAAAATAAAGATACAAAAGTGAGCAAGTGTCAATCCTCAGAAGAATACTCACTACATGAAAAAAAAACCCTCGCAGATACTCAACATATGATGTCACCGGCACAGAGGTCCGAACATTGGACAATAATGCTACGGAAAAATCAGAACACAATGGAGAACATGTATAATTTAGTATCTAGGTATCTGATCGCACAGGATATAGTGGAGGTGAAGATCTAGCAAGTTTACCTATGATCAAATCACCTAATCCCTGAATCTAAAAAAATAAAAAATAAAAACTTCATCAATATTTGAATAAAGGACAACCATCTTTTATATAAATATATGTATATATATATATATATATATATATATATATATATATATATATATATATATATATATATATATATATTTTTTTTTTTTTTTTTTCATATTCATATCACTGTAAGTCCTCTGTTACCCACCCCCCCAAAATAAAGATACAAAAGTGAGCAAGTGTCAATCCTCAGAAGAATACTCACTACATGAAAAAAAAACCCTCGCAGATACTCAACATATGTTGTCACCGGCACAGAGGTCCGAACATTGGACAATAATGCTACAGAAAAATCAGAACACAATGGAGAACATGTATAATTTAGTATCTAGGTATCTGATCACACAGGATATAGTGGAGGTGAAGATCTAGCAAGTTTACCTATGATCAAATCACCTAATCCCTGAATCTAAAAAAACAAAAAATAAAAACTTCATCAATATTTGAATAAAGGACAACCATCTTTTATATAAATATACGTATATATATATATATATATATATATATATATATATATATATATATATATATATATATATATATATATATATATATATATATATTGTTTTTTCACGGTTCTCATAGAGTATGGGAAGCTTGCAGGATATGAAGTGCAGATGCTTAAAGGATAAACATGTCTTTTCACAGCTGACGTTGCTTATGACTATTCACTTGTGAGTTCAATTAACTACTACTTTGCCCCCCCCCACCCTCTCCCCCTCCCCGACATTTTCTCGCTAGCTAGATATGTACAGGTAACACATATTTATATAATATGTACAGCAGTTATGCTTTTGTAACAAATACATATCTTTCAATCTTATAACTGACTTTTTTTTATTGTATTCTATTTAAGAAAATAATAACAAAAACAAAAATAAAATAACAGACAAGTAATTACAGGAGTCATACTCTGTGATAATTGGACAATTACTGATTATTCACATTCACATTCACACACAAAAATAAAGTAAATCTTATTATCACGAAGTCATACTAATCAAAATTATTTCATCAGCTGTGTAAGCATTCATCATGTAAGTGTATAAGATTTCACACCATATTCAAAAAGCAATTACAAACTTTCTGCATATGGACCATGCAACCTGAGCCAATGGAATTGCATTTGCAAGACAGGAGATACTGTGAATTAATAACATACAATAAGAAATTCAAGAAAATGCAAGAAGTTTCAAGTTCACTATAGAAATGATAAAAGAGTAAATATTTGTCCCTCATTCTTGCTTTCCCTCCCTCTCTTTCATTCTCTCTCTCTCTCTCTCTCTCTCTCTCTCTCTCTCTCTCTTTCTCCCATCCCCATTCTCTCCCTCTCTCATTCTCACATGTATTTCTCTCTGTGGAGAAGTTAGATAAACACATCTATCAAACTTTTTTTTTTTCTTAGGAACAGGGTGTACATCATTTACAATGGGAAAATAATCATTACATGATGTACAGAGTTGCTATAAATTGATAAGGTCAATTAAAGGGTTACATTTTATTTTTACACTTCAATGTAAATCACGTATGGAAGGAATTTTTGTTGCACATAGGCTCAGTTGCGGATGTACATATAATTTTTCCTGTTACACTCAATGGTATCGTTTTCCTTTATTATTGCTGTATGTCTACAAAAATAAAAGCAAAAAATTGCTTTATGTGATCAATCATTTAAAAACACAAGGGGGCACATATATCATATACTTTCACTCTAACTACAACACTCTCTGGCATTTCCCACCAGATACGAATTAAGAAAAAGAAGAAAAGAAAGAAAGTAATAATTAATATTATCAACAAACATCAATTTCATAAAAATTCCATGGACAATATCTCTGAAATCTGAATCCTTGAAATGACTGACCAGCAAAAGCCTGCTAACAGAAAAGTGTGTGTGTGATATCCAGCCCCTGAATGCTCCTTAGAAGTATTCCAGTGCTTTGTAAACATTTTTGAAAAATTCGAAGATGAAGTCAAGTTAGGAATTTCATTAAGGAGACCATCTGCTATAGTTAGTGAGTTTAATTGAAAAAAAAGAAAAAAAAAGAAAGCGAAACAAAAAGAAAAACTTCAGAATGGCTCCACAGACTTGATTTAATTCTTTCCCAATAGTTTCAAAAACCTCAAGAACTTTAGAAACTTCCCTCTTAAGGATTTTTTTCTGACAGCTTTCCCTTTCCCTTTTCTTAAATGGTAATAAGCAATAAAAGAATAACGATTCAGTATTCAAATTCCCCTCAGCTCTAAGTGTCCAAGACAGCAATAAACCCAAACTGGCTTGTCCCAAAGCACAGATGATCCCTTTAACTATGAGATACAGCACCCATCAATTGGGCTGAAATGCCAATGTTAGAATTATATGCACCAAAAGTCTTACTGATGGAAGGAGTCATTCTTTCTCAACAACCTTGTTCCCATTTCTGATAATAACTGGAGAGAGGAAGACAGACAGGGAGAAGGAGAGGGAGAGGGGAGAAAGAGAAAAATGATAAAAAGATCTGAAGATTGAAGGAATTAAGAAGAAAAAGATAAATAAGAATAAAACAAAGATAAGACATGTAGAATGAGACAGAGAACCTAAAACAGAAAGCCAACGCTCCCAGATCTAAAGACCAGATCACTACGCTTAACAGTACATAGAAAGATCATCTACCACTTCTACTGGAAGACCAAACGAAGCCCCATTGTCAAGCTTGTAATGATAATTACACAGAATGCTTAACCAAGGACGTCTTAAAACTTCGATTATAGTCTGCTAACAGTCAAGTCTGTTGTTCCTTCCATCAGTAATGAGAAAAAATTATAAGTTTGAAAAATAGTTGAGAGTCTATATTTTCATTCATAAATTATCATTCTCATTTTCTTTTTTGACTATATCAACTTTTTGGATGCTCATGTGATCAGAGACTTTAGTTTGTTTATATATTCTAAAAAGCCATTTATATTTAGATTCGTATTTACACTGTTTGGAACCAGCAGACTGTGTTACGCAAGCACACACTGCAATTACAAAACATTACAGAATGACAGAATTCAATAACACAAAGCATGAATTCCATATGTACAATATTGGACTTCAATTCATGGTGTACTCTTCTGCAGAAGCTTATCAAGCATTCAGCTGTATATATCTATAAAAAGACATCTAATGGATGTGCACAAAGCATCAATTTCAAATTTGTTTGCTTTTAACACCAGTCATTGAACTACCTTTTGTGACAACAGCTACTCAATAGGAATCCTGGATTGGCAACTAATAATAGATATTCCATTTTCAGTAATTTTACCATAATATCAAAACCAAGTCAATAAAAAAGGTAAGATCACAATTCTCATAATTGCAAGTTAAGAAACCTGTCTTCAAATTGGGGTATTTCATACACCAACGCTTAGAGGGTAACAGTGCCAATTTTTTTGTTGCAGACACCTATTTTCCATATCAAACACATCCTAACCTGGTCCTTTCCTTTTTTTAATTGTGTATACCTCTATTCTCATAATATCCTGTCCAAATTTAATTCTTAAAATTTAGAGAAAGCAACCAAACCTTCTAACTCTCTCCCTCAAGTCATCAAATGATTCTTTCTCATACACTGTGTAAAATCTACTTGAAGTACACAGAATGACAGAATGTTTCATCTAATACAACTGAAATATAAATTTTCTTCCATTATAAATATATACATTTTTCTATTCTTAACAATAATGCATTCACATCCAGATCATCTTGAACAATTCTTGGATTAATTCAGAATATCACCACAGAACATAGCTCAATATCAACCTAAAGAAAAGTGTTTAAAGACAAATATATAAAAAATGATTAATACAAAAGGAGATTGACACCACATGAGAGATTGGCTCTCTATAAAGAAAAAAGAAAAGAAAAGAAAAAAAGAATGCAAATATGAAACTGATCATTTTTTTTCTGAAGCTAAAATTTTAAAACCAACATTAAGAGCTCTGATTCCTATATGTAAAGCTCTCTCTTTGCTCTGGTTGTAAAAATGAACATCAACATGATTTCTACTTCATTTCTTAAGGTTTTTAATCACAATACAGTACCCTGATATCCTACTGCCACATTATAGAAACTCTCTCTCTGTTTGTTTCTGTATCTATCACATCACTCAACAAACATAAACTTGTTCAATCCTCGAGCAAAGTGTCTCAGAATATGGGAAATTTATCTTAATTTATATTATCATATAACCTTTGTGACATTATGAATATTCTAACTTCAATATCTAATACTCTCAAACAAATTTTCACAATCAGTATCATGAAAATCATAACCATTTCACAACACACTATCTTCAAATACATATATACTGCAAGAATATTTCAAGAGCGCATAAACCTAATGGACACACTTAAACACGAACTCTCACAAAATCATTAACAAACACAAAAATTATCCAAAGTAAACTCTCGGTAAACCACAAATCGAAGTACCGAAATAGGCATTAGTTTTCTTTGGTTGATTCAAAAGATATCTTAAGATCTGAAAAGAGTGGAGGGAGTGGGGGGAGGGGGGGAGCAAAACAGAGAGAGAGAGAGAGAGAGAGAGAGAGAGAGAGAGAGAGAGAGAGAGAGAGAGAGAGAGAGAGAGAGAGAGAGAGAGAGAGAGAGAGAGAGAGAGAGAGAGAGAGAGAGAGAGAGAGAGAGAGAGAGAGAGAGAGAGAGAGAAAGAGAGAGAAAGAGAGAGAAAAAGAGAGAGAGAGAGAGAGAGAGAGAGAGAGAGAGAGAGAGAGAGAGAGAGAGAGAGAGAGAGAGAGAGAGAGAGAGAGAGAGAGAGAGAGAGAGAGAGAGAGAGGGAGAGAGGTTTACCTTCCTGTTTTTCAGGGTTAACTAAACATTTGTATAAAAAAAGTAATACAAAATGACGTCCTTTTCTTACTCTATTCAAATCTATCCATCCAGTTATTAAAAATAACTGAAAATTACACTACTTCCTCCATATGAAGCCTTTGACTACATTACTTGTCTTATGTCAAGCCACACATTTTGTTAGTGGGACATTTATCAACTGTCAATGTCCTCGGAAAAACTTTGGACCACAAAGAGTAACTCGACAATCCTCAAGGAGGTTTGAACTGTGCACTCAAGGCTCTGTGAGGCGGCAGTTGTTTCTGGCAATAACTGGAAACAAACTTGCTCCCTGGCACACAATGCTGGGGTCATGATCTAATTTCTAATGAAATTCATCAAAACATCAACCTTGATATATCATTAAAAAGGTAATTCACAAGAGAACAGAATAAAAAACAAGATGAAAAAAAGCAAGAAGTAGGAGAGAAAAAAGATTAGCATACATAAATAAAAAATATGTACAAATACATACACACACACATACAAATAAGTCATCAAATCTTATCATAACATCTTTATTTGTGTTACAATTTTAGCATAGTGAAAATATTTCCCGTCTTTAGGACAATCTGTTATCTTTGACACTTTAGGAAATTGTGAGGTGATCAAATTTACAAAAGGTGGGAAGAAAAGCAAAAAGAAAGGAAAATAAATAGAAAGAAAACAAACAGAAACAAATGAAATTGAGGAAAATAGAGAGAAACAAAGGAAATAATGTAAAAAAAAGAGAGAAAGCAAGAAAGAAAGCTAATAAAAAAGAAGAGAAAACAAGGATGGGGAGAGAAAGACTGAGAGCAAGAAAAACAGAGAAAGACTGAAAAGAGAGGAAAAGAGGAAGAGAGAAAGACTGAAAGAATGAAATAAAGCACGAGAAAAAGACTGAAAAAATGAAAAAGAAGAAAAAAAGAGAGAAAGACTGAAAGAATAATAGAGGGAAAAGAGAAAGATTGGAAAATGTATAAAAAAGTAGAAATGAAAAAGAAGTGAGAAAGAGAGAGAAAAGAGAAATACAGAAGATAAAGATATTGGACAGAGGTAGGAAAGAAAAAGAGTAAATGAAAGAAAAAGATAACAAGTGATGAGTAAGTGGGAATTCAACAGAAAAATCTGGAATTATCGGCAGATGGCAGAAGCATCCACGTAAAGAACATGAAAAATAAATAATGAACAACTACTGGAGAGAAGAGGAAAACTTACAAACTTGCGTTGCATTAAGTACAAGTGTTGCAATAAACTTGACCATAGGAACAATAATCTAACAAAAATACAGTCAAGATGTCATTCCTTTAAGTGGAGAAAATCTGCCAAATATGGAATGAGGGACTGAACAATAATAGATAATAATAAAAACGAATAAAAACAAAAATAGTTTTCCAAAAATCATGAAAAAATGACACTTACACAGTACATACTACTAGACTATCACATGTAATCTTGCGACTGCACATTTGAGTCAGAATTCTTTAACAACCCTCAATGTTGGTGTTAACGTACATAGCTCATAAAAACGCTGCATGTGGGGCTGGCGCACAGAGCACTCTTGTGAAACCTTGGCCTGAGCCCTATGCTTTGTCGTCGGTCATCTCAAGGAAGTGCGCGTACACCTCCCTGCTGCATTCCCCCTTTGCGTTGAATGTGAACTTGTAGTAACTGCCATCAGCGCATATTGCTGAGAAGAGGGGGAGGCATTTATCATTCCAACTTCTGACAAGGATTTGGCAAGCATTTTTAAATCAGGTTTGGTTATTTATTACCAAATCTGACAAATCCCTGGGTAATGTTATGTAACATACAAATCCAATCAAATCAGCACTTTCCATAAAGACATACATATAAAATGAATATATAGGCCAAATCAGCCATTCTCACCAATGACAGAGTTGCTGGTGGGACCAAAGGCACATATACACTGCGACCCTCCAGGAACCTCAAACTTGCAGAAACTCCACTTGCTGCTGAAGTACTTGGGCAGAAAAGAGGCTGATGCTAAGCTGCAAGGAAAAATAATTTTTAATTATTTTGGTCTATCTAATGTAAAAACAAGAACTTGTGGCCATATATATGTACAGACATAAATGCTCTTGCTCACATAAATACACAATGTGCCCTCACAGCAAACATCAAAAGAAAATATTATTATTTCAATAAAAGATATGAAAATCTGTACAAACACACCATAAAAGAATAAACAATAAAATAAAGGCATATACTCATTAGCAGATGCTAACCTCGACTGCTTGTTTTTCTTGTCCTCGTCTTCCGTAGCAAATATGTGAACCGTCCCGTGGTCACTTGAGACGCACAGCAGTGAAGAATCTTGACTGAAGTTAATGCTACAAGAAAACATGGAAATTAAATATAAAATACATCTAGATTTATTGTCAAGACTTAAGGAATACTGAACATTTTAAATATCATTTCTATCATATCCAGCATGAAGAGTATGACAAAGTTCTGAATTTCCAAAAAAATATTCTTCTACAAATTTACTTAAGGGAAAGAAAGACAGAGAAAAGGAAGAGAAAAAGTATGTGAAGACAAAATACATTACATGACCACCCATCCTCTGTATCAAACAGAGATGTATTTCACAGAAAAAGGTTGGATAACAAAATGACAGATTACAAATCTATTTTTCCCATTGAATTAAAGAGTTGGGGGGTTTGATTCCTGATATCTATCTTTACCTGAGAAACATTCACTAAAAACGGGAAATATACAATAATTTCTCATTTTACACTGGTTGATTGGCTCTCCTGGCAGATCAATTAATATACCCTGGTATCCAATCAGCACTGGTGGTGCAACTAAGTGCAAATGCTCTGCTTATTCAAGAACTTGGTAGCATTCCTTTTCTGATGATGCTTAGAACAGTACTGCACATCATCTCATTATTTTTATTGTTACAGATGTGGATCTCCTTCTCAACTCTATTGGTTACAGTCAACTAACAAGGTTTAAAATATCAATAGTACAGGGGGTAAATATCAAATAACCAAAAAAGGTGCAGTGTTGTGAATATCATAACAAGAAAATGTTGGATAGCAGGGGATAACAGTATTGAAGAAATGTGAGATAGCTATATAATAGTAATAGTAAGGAAGAGGAGGGGGAGGTGGAGAAGGAAAGACACCTCCCGCATTTGGTTTGATGGTTATTCTACTATTGATGCTTATCAATTTCTTAGGACTACCTACCAGTATATTGTTGCTGCATTGGCTCCTCTGCGGAGTTCATTTAACTGAGTTCCTGATGCTGTGTCAAAAATTCTGATTAGCGTCCCCTTTTCTGAGGCCGTGGCCAATCTTGTTCCGGGGAGGTTTAGGGCTGGAAGAATAAAATATGAATGTTAATATATCCAACTCCTGGTTAACTGCATATCAGGAGGGAGGGAAGGAGAGAACAAGAGAGGGAGAGAGGGAGGGAGGGAGGGAGAGAGCAAGAGATATGATGTAAAGGAAGTCATTTCGATATATTCCTAAGATGTGGCTGCTGGCCAAATCAAGCCATGCCACTAAGCATTATTAGTGTCAAATGGGGTTGCAGTCATAGCCAGAGATACATGACAAGGGTCAAAAGAAAAAAAGTTGAGAACCATAGATATGGTCTGATAAGTTGGTACTTTTCTTAACCCTTTGATGACGGTGCGTCACACCCGTGTGACACGGCTAAATGCCCGATGACAGGGCGACACACCAGTGTGACGTTCCCGATGCAATATTGCATAGGCCCAGCTTAGGGGGTTTCCACTTATCGCCGGGCCCATTGGGATTGGGTTAATGATAGGAAATATTGTTTGTGATGCTCTCATCTAACTGTCTATTTCCCTCCCTCCTCCTGATGGAAAGGGTGAATTGAAAAATTCCCAAATGAAAGTAGGCACCTTTGATACACTCATTAGGGTTTACTTTTTTTCTTTTGAGATATCACATTATCATAAAGATATATTCATGGTTAATTTATCAAAATGATATTTATTTCAATAAGAAGAAATATTCAGGTGTCTTTGAAATTACAAATATGAATATAATCTAGATATGTATTCACTCCCATATTTCCTTTCTTTGGAGACCAACATCATGAATTAGTCAAATTATCGTAAGGATGGCACCACAGATGGATTTTGTTTAGATTCACCTGAGATATTTCAAACTTTCATAATCTCTTTCATTTACTCCTTATAACACTAGAGTCTTTGACTGGAGTTTGGGATTTCAAACATGCTATTTTGGTGAATATAACAGCAATTATGGTAATTATGATTTTAATTGTCAATAAATAGAGTCATTACTCATCGTGTAATAAAGAAATATAGCAATCCACTCTCCCTTTCCATTAAATATGCCATGACAACTATCGACACATATAGCATGACGCATCATCATCGGGTCAATAACTCCTGCATCATGCATGTCATGACACCCATCTGCAGTTTTCAGAAGCATAACTTTAGTAACCTTGAAAAAGTCAGGGTTTATCTGACATATGCAAAGCACTTTTACTCAGTTTCTGTGCCAATTAACAACACATATGGATAAATAAAAAACAATAGCATTAATAAAAACCTCAACACAGTCGGCACAAGAGAGGTAGACAAGGACAGCCAATTGGTATGGACACCTCAATCACATAGACAGCGCCATGTCCATTTTAACCCTCTGTAACAAGAGTCAAGTCTAATATTGAGGATAAAAAGAAAGACCTCCTTTTCCAAGAGAATATAACCTAACCACCTCTCTTCATTAGTAAAGGCAATACCTGCCCTAACCTACCGATACAACTAAGAGGCGAGTCGTGGGCGAGGATGTCCTGTGGGGATTTTTCCGTGTTGGCGAGGTCGATGATGAGCACATGACCAGCGCGAGGCCCAGGGAAGGCCAGGAGTGAGTTGTTGCTGTTGGGACACAGCACACACAGCCCTGTAAAACACATTTATGGTGTGAAAACTGACTGAAAGGGGAAGAAAGAAAAAAAGGAAAAAAAGAAAAGAAAAAAGAGCGAGAAAGAGATATACATACATATATATATATATATATATATATATATAAGTATATATATATATATATATATATATATATATATATATATATATATATATATATATATATATATGTGCTTATATATATATATATATATATATATATATATATATATATATATATATATATATATATATATATTATAAATATATATATATATATATAAACAGATAGTAGTACAACATAACGTGAAGAAGAAAATCTTTGGTAGAAGTACCAAAAACTATAAACATTTATTACATAAAGAATTGTCAGATAATTCACTGGTTGATTTTCTTCCATTCCAACATAAATAACCAATATAGCTAAGTTACTGTGTCATGACTGCAATAACACCCACAGCTCAGTATTCTAGTCAAAGGTTCTATAAGTAATGTTGCCAATGGCAAAAGTGAATGCATATATGATGAAACCTTGTACAAAGCAGCTACAATTTTCAGAAAATATTAATAAATACCTAAATAAGATAAATGGTTATCATTTTTTTCCATCTACAGTATATGAATTTCATAATTTCCACAAGTAGAAAAAAATTCCCTAGTTTTTAATAAAAAAGGAAAAGAGAATATACTCAATTACATAAAAAATAAAAATGAACAACATTAATAATAATAATAATAATAAAAACATAACCTTTAAACAGCTATACAAAAAACACAAAAAGCTCCTTCCCACATATTCAAAGCACTATTTCCTACCTTTGGGGTTATTGGCTGTGTCGAAAACGTGCAGCTGTTGTGGATTGCTGGTGAAGGTGTAGACTTTTATCATCGTATCGAGGATGACAACGATCCTGTCACGCCGCAACCGCACGCCACGAACTTCCGATGCAAATTCTAGCTCAATGACATGTTTTTTCTTCAGGTCGTCCCACACCATAACTGTAGCAGGTTTGAAAGATGCAATAGTGAGCACACAAGAAATACTTGGCTTAAAAACAGTGAAGAATAATTGAATAATTGAAAAGGAAGGTCAAAATATAGAATAAATAATAGAATGGAATATATAAATGATCAGAATAAATACCAAACAAATTACAGAATATAAATTAGTGGAAGAACTGAAAAAAATCAGTCAGTAATTGGTTCTTACTTGTGGCAACGATTTATGTAATGAGAATGAAGACTTTAGTCACTGAAGAGGTACTAATCAACAAGAATATAAAAATACACATTTACAATACAATTTATGAATATGAGAGTAAACTTGAAATCTGAAATGAATATAAATTCAAGAAGAGAATGCAATAAAGGAAAACAAAGAGAGGGAGGGTATAAGAAAGAACAATGTGCATGTCAAAGCTGTTCATCCATTAGGCCGGTTAGGCCTAAAAGACAGGTGTCAATGCGTAAATGACACAACATCAGGATCTGCTCACAGTTGAAGGGTGCTAACAGTCATGAAATATTATGGCTGTAACGGCACTAGCATGTACTTATGTTTTGTGATGGATTTATGGTAAAATATTCTTTAGGCTAGTCTGCACTGCCTGGAGGATGGATAAAACACTTTCCTTGTCTCTTTAAGTTTTAGCCCGTGCTGCTAGCATTATAGACTGCCTGACCAACCTGCCAGATAGGTCGTTAGGTGCCCTGTCCACTTTGGGCTAATGGGTTCACAATACAACTTACCACTTACACCACATTACCAAACTACTGAAACTAAGGAGGAAAGGAGAAAGAGAGAGAGAGAGAGAGAGAGAGAGAGAGAGAGAGGAAGGGAGGGAGAGAAAGAAGCAAAGAACAAAAGAGATACAGACAAAAGGAGACAAACTGACCCCAAGAACCAGATTCATATGAAAATGCACAGAGATAGTTAGAGAGAGAAAGTGAAAGCCGGATACTGGATCAGAAGCCAAAACCAAAGAGGAGGACCTAGTGTATTGACCCTCCGTCCTCACCTTTATTGGTGGGGTACTTGGGGTGCGTCCCACCACCAACCAAGGCTAGGTAGTTGCACCTGAAGAGCATCTCCACGTAGCCGATGCCTCCATCTGAGAAGTCCTGCCGCTCCTTTTCCTTCAAGGGGTCGCAATTGTAGACCCTGAACCCTGAGTCCATCCCGCAGGCAAAACATCCTGCAGGCACATGGGAATAGGAATATAAAATTCTTTAAGATTATCCTTATGGCACTTTAACATAATCTAATCTCTTTGTAATCATACATATAGAATATCTTTTATACCTATATAACGTCTTTACTCAATGTTACAAATAAATGACAAAGAAATTACACTGTGAAGCATTTCATAGCAACAGTGTAAAACAAATCCAGTTAGGATAAGGTACCAATGCCGAAACCAGTTCCCAAAGGTCAATGCTTATGCTTACGTGTAATAAATGATCACAGGCAAATGTGTTGTAGGACAGAGAAATATTACATAGAAAGAGTTATATGGGCATACAATTATACTAAGTATATATTTGAAAAGCTATTACCTTTTACCCTCCCCATGAATAGTAACAAGAATGATAATAATAAGAAGAAAAGGAAGAAGAAAACGTGAAAAATACCGCACGTCAAATACCACCCCAAAAGAAGGAAAGAATAAATAACAAGGACATGTACTATGAACACATCTGTACATTATCTAGTACATATAAATGGTACAAATATATGCAACAAAAAGCCAGATAAGATTGCCTATCACTCTACTCCTATTGTTGTACTAGAAGTTTATGTGATATGTCTACCAAACAATAAAATTGATAAAAAAAAAGTAATTCTAATAAAAACAACATAAAAAAACTGAATCAGCTGTTTATGGAAGTAACAGTGGTATAATGGAAGTATAAATACCATTAGTAGTAAAAGCTGTAGCAGAATAGCATTTTCAACATCAATAGTAATAGTTAAGCGTGTGGCATGGCTTATTTGCAGAGTACTAGCTTTGCAATGGCAAGTCCTAGGATCTGAGGTGTAGTATGTATGCTCTTCTATGGATACACCCTTACTCATCCATTTGAATTTGAGGCTTACTTTAACTTTGTAATGTATAGCATAAGTAGAAGCAAAATAATTGTAACAGTAGCAGTCGTAATAGTGGTAAAGATGGTAGTACCACTAATAGCAGTAATATACATACATAAATACATACATACATACATACATACATACACACACACACACATAATATACATACATACATACATATATACATATATACACACACACACACACACACACACACACACACACACACACAATCCCTCTGTACAATGAACTTGCTATATTTTCCTGAGCTTAAAAAGGGAACTTCCTTTCCTCTTTTTGAATACCTAGATTTTTCCTCATACATTCTTGTTTGTGGCCAGTGAACATATAAAAAGGTTATCCAACTGTCAAAAAATCAGGCTACTAAGAACTTTCTTGAGTCATACTTTTCTCATCTAAAACACCGAGGTCAATGAATGCAAGTGCATCTGTCCAAATAAATGATGCAACAGGCAAAGAGATCATTGCACAAGCACGATGACTCAAGCATACATCATCTCTTCATATAAGGCATTCAGGCTCAGTTATGTTTGCTAAAGACTAATAACCTTCTTGAGGAGAATTTTTATTCTTAGCATGTGATTCATTCGTTACTTTCAGTGACAAATATATGAATTTATAAGTAAATAAATAAATAAATGAATGAATACATGCACACACAACACACACACATATATATATGTATGTATATGTATGTATGTATGTATGTATGTATGTATGTGTGTGTGTGTGTGTGTGTGTGTGTGTGTGTGTGTGTGTGTGTGTGTGTGTGTGTGTGTGTGTGTGTGTGTGTGTGTGTGTGTGTGCGTGTCTGTGTGTGTATGTGTGTGTGTGTGTGTGTGTGTGTATGTATATGTATATGTGTACATATATGTATATATATATATATATATATATATATATATATATATACATACATATATGCACACACGCACACGCTCCCCATTTACCTATATAGATAGACACATACAGACACACACACACAGTTACACACATATACATACATACATGCATACATACATACATACATACATGCATACATGCATACATGCATACATACATACATACATACATACATACATACATACATACACACACACACAAACACACACACACATGTATAGCATGTAGCATTCTAATACAAAATAAAAAAGAAAAGAAACATAAAGTTCATTTATATCCTTAAAAATAAAAAGCACATCCACACACAAACCACTATGAGAAACAAATCATGAGTTTTAAACAAGCAAAATCATCAGAATAAGTGAGTAAAGGAAGAGACCGCAGAAGAAATAGAAAATGGCTCAAAACATATTCATGTTAGTACATTAAACAGTAAAAGCTTTGCTTGAGATATGCAAGACTTTCACAGTAGAGAATCTTTTTTCACATAAAAAAAAAACAAAAAAACAAAAAACATACATATTCCTCTTGTAAGAATTTTAGTGATGTGAAATATTTCCAGAAAGGTATTCAATATTCAATACTTTTTACACTACACAACTCTAAACTATTAAAGAAAACTATGCATTACTGAAATGCATGTCAATCAATAATCAAGCGCATATTGACTATGATACTGTTGATTATTGGTAAACTTTTTGGCAACTGGTATATGTGCAATTACTGGAAGTTATCAGTTTTTCTGTGAAAGTGGATTTGATGACATCAAAACTAAAAATTATTCTTAAACACATTTCCCGGGAGAGATAAGAAAGGAACACATGCAATAAGGAGCTTCCTTTGACTCATCTGTGAGGATATTTTTCAAGGGGTTGCAGCACTTTTGCACTGCATTTCTTTTTTTCCATTTTCTTTTTTTTCATTTTTTTTTTTCAAAATACAAACTAGTTATGCCTTCAGTGGTGTAACTAACACATAAGACCAAATGCTAATCAGTATCACTTTGCTAATATATCATACACAGACTCGTACATGGTATCATAAGCCTAAAAATGATAGAAAACACATTTGAAGATGCATGGCCGAGACAGAGCATCTCAAGATGTGGTCCATCTCCGAAGGGTTAACAAAGGACATGAGGCATATTTGTTAAAACACACAAATAAATAAAAACAGTTTACATCTAAAATTTGGGAATGTTTCTAAAACCATCATAAACATATCATACTATAAATAAAAATGCTGATCTAAAAGAATGCTTATCAAGACCTTCTTTTTGATAATTGTCAATAGTTCACTGATTTCACAAGATGTAAATATCAGAATACACAATAAACAAGATCCATATCAAAACTAACAATCTTTCTCAAAAGAAATATCCAACCTCAATATCATCAATATTTTGCTTCACATATTATAATAAATAATGTTGACTGTTATCAATCTTTTGCCTGCTTTTCTAGTACATATATCAAGAGACATTTCTTCCAGTAAACTGCTCTTCTGGCATTCATGCCTCAATAAATTTCCAATTATGCAACTGATTTGGCATACATCCTATACTTCCCATAATGATACAGAACCAGTCATACCGTTTGTTCATCTCCCTCCCTCTCTCTCTCTCTCTCTCTCTCTCTCTCTCTCTCTCTCTCTCTCTCTCTCTCTCTCTCTCTCTCTCTCTCTCTCTCTCTCTCTCTCTCTCTCTCTCTCTCTCTCTCTCTTTCTCTCTTTCTCTCTTTCTCTCTTTCTCTCTTTCTCTCTTTCTCTCTTTCTCTCTCTCTCTCTCTCATATACAGTGTATGCCTCTATATATTAATTAATTAAGTATGCCTCTATGTATGGTGATGGGCCTTACCTAGATTAAAACATTCGTAAAATGCCATGACAATAGAGAAATATTGGATTCTTGCAGCCTGACAGATAGAATCAATGATGGTATCCAAATTATAAAACAATGTAGAACGTAGAATTAAAAACAAGATTCTCTTAGTCTTATCTTTTACTTTTTTTTTTATAAGTAACTGGTTTCCTACCTTACCAAGTCATTTACATTTTCATGATACATAATTCTAGAAAATAATCTTTAGGACATAACAGCATCCTTCAACAACCTTAAAAGCCAGAAAACAAAAAATATAAATGAAAAAAAGAAGAATCAATCACTCAATAATTGTCTCTCTCTAAAAAGGGAATGATACACGTTGACAAACAATTAAAATGTCTGCCATCAGTGGACAACATAATTATCAAGTATCATAATCACCAAACAATGCAATCATCAGAAACAACCATTGAAAAGAAATGTCAACAGGGGTTACCAATGTTTATCTAAGGACAACGATAGCTATCCTCAGAATCTCTCACAGACATCCTAACATTAACAAGAGACATCAACAGACATCAACATACACAAACACATGTAAATAGACAGCAAGATACCCTAGTAGGCCTCAACAAATATTAACAACATATATCCACCTACACATATAAATACAAATATACCAGGAGATTGACCCAACTATCAACAGACACCACTGAGGCATTCACAGACCTCAACAGACACCAACAAGACATTCATGGTCATCAGGAGACAAGGACAACGCATCCACAAGCCTCAGTAAGTCATCCACAGACATGTCAGTGAAATCTTTACTAATCACACCCTCACGTGACACTACAGGACAACACAAGGGCCTTCAACACCATACACGATAAAAGAGTAAAATAAATCAAAATTGTGATCCATCAGACTAAAATCAGTCATCGCTATGCCTGATGAAATGCAAAGATAATCCTCTGAAAAAGTTGCCTTCTCATTTACTATTAAAATCTCTGATATGTTACAGCTGAAAAATAATACGATTTTATTTTTAAAATGGTAATTACATAATAACCCTCTATCTTACCTTGATCTTGGTTGAACCCAGCATAAGCCAGGCCATTGCCATATGGGTTCTTCGGTCCTAAGTTCATTCTAAATTCTTCTAAAAACAAAAACAGATTTCAAAGTCGGCGTCTTGTAAACATCTCTTCTTCCTCTCTGACCTGCCGATTCTACGCCATACGGTCCAATAATCCAAATATAAACCTGTGAAAAGAGAATATAAGTATTGTAATATTGATTGGATCTATTTTTTGAAATAAACCTTAAATTTAATGGCAATTGGTAAGTAAAATTGAGATGTCAAGAACCCTTTGAAAGTTATAGAAAGTAGGAAATATTTTTAAAGGATCTTACACTCAACACTTGAATATAGGAACATCAAAACAAAAGGGGTGAACCAATCACGTGACGAGAGGCGTTTTCTCCAGCCAATGATGAAGAGATATAGGTTGTCATAGAAACGGTGTAAACAATATGGCGTCAATGTCACGTCAAAATGTCGCGTCTGGAGGAATATTCGATCTTCCTCGTGTTACTTATAGTGAATCGACAAGGCAACTCCTAAAAGGTGAGAGCTGACATCAAGGCTTATCATTTGAGAGCAAAGCTGACTCGAAACTCAGTGGAAAAAAGGGTGAAATTTGTTCTTGAAGACAGGTTGGCATCGCTGGTTTTCAAATGTCAAAGCTTGAATATCTTATATAGTGCTGTTTTAGGCCTTTGGTGACGCTTATAATTCACATAGATATAATTAGATAAATTTTTCTATCACAACGGTCTTTGTTATATAGAATTAAATTGTTATATAGAATTGAATTAAATTTGTTCTGATAACTTGGAGTTGAGATGAAGAATTTTTGATAAGGAGAATGAATAGTTTTTGCTATATTTTAAACCATCTTTTCTTAATTACTAAATTGAAACATAGCAGTTTAAAAGAGTATGTATACATTCAAAATAATCCAGGCATTCTATCTATGTTAGGAGTGAACACACACACACACACACACACACACACACACACACACACACACACACACACACACACACACACACACACACACACACACACACACACACACACACACACACACACACACACACACACACACACACACACACACACACACACATATATATATATATATATATATATATATATATATATATATATATATATATATATGTATATATGTACATATATATATATACATATATATACATATATATATATATATATATATATATATATATATATATATATAAATATATATATATATA
>BOPN01000829.1:50000-57500 GCA_017312705.2 Penaeus japonicus | reverse complement strand
TCATATTGTCATATTATTGTAACTACATCAGAATATAATGATGTTTTGATAACAAGTAGAAGCAAAACTAGAAAATAAAATATATGTTCTTTCAATGTGTATGATTTGAGTTTATTTCCAATATCTCTCAAGCGGCTTTAAACTCCAGCCTTTGCCTAAAGCTTAAGCTGTTTCTAGGAAAGTCTCTCTCTCTCTCTCTCTCTCTCTCTCTCTCTCTCTCTCTCTCTCTCTCTCTCTCTCTCTCTCTCTCTCTCTCTCTCTCTCGCGCGCGCGCGCAAATATATATATATATATATATATATATATATATATATATATATATATATATATATACATATATATACACACACATATTTAGAAGTGCATTTTCATTTTCATTTTTTTATTCACTTAATCATTTATATATCAGTATATTCCCATGTACTAATTAAATTTGGTTTTACACCTAAGAATTCGCCTGTCATTGAATTTCTCATACGATCTTGATGAAAAAAAAAGAAAAAAGAAAATGAGGCACACATTTTCCTTGTCGTGTCTCCCGTATAGCTTGACATAAGATGGATTCTCATCACAAAGTATGTGCATCATCACTTCCGCCTAAATCCGCGAGATGAAGGACCCGAAGGACTATCGAAACGTCACCACAAAGGCCCGGGAAGCGTCATCACCTGGTCTTGTTTCCCTCCGTCATGTGTAGTCGCTTGGCGCTCATAGCGACGACCGAGCGAGTCGTCCTCGTGGTCGTTCAAACTGAGGGTGAAAAGGCAATCCTGAGGGTGAAAAGGCAGTCATTGGGCACTTCGAACTCGCCGCGGCGCCACAGCCCGACGGCCTTTCTTCTCCAGCTGGCGGTCGTGACAGCCGTGGCGACGAGGTTCCTGCTTCACTGGGCGACCGCGAGCACGTCGAGGGTCCATGCGGCGCCCAGCGGGACCAGGGCGAGGAGCACAACGACGACGTCAAGAAGCGGAAGCCGAAGGGGAAGAACTCGGGGCCGAGCATCATACCAGGCTGGCCCTCACCCTGCGTCTGCGCCTCGTCCAGGAGCTGCGAGAAGGGGTGGTTAGCCTCGATCTTCAGGAAAGTCATGGGGGAGCTCGAGGACAAAGCCACGGCGTTGGCGACGTGGAGTAGAAGGACACGCGGGTATCTCAATGCAAAACGTAGGTAGACAGATTTAGACACACGCACACACACACACTAAATATATATATATATATATATATATATATATGTATATATATATATATATATATATATATATATATATATATATATACGTGTATCTCTCTCTCTCTCTCTCTCTCTCTCTCTCTCTCTCTCTCTCTCTCTCTCTCTCTCTCTGACGGTCTTAACAACGCGAGAAATCTATCTGACGCGTTTCGATGGTAATCTCTTACGCTGCTAAGATATTCCGTCTTATTCATAAAACTTCTCTATGCTAGTGATAAAAGATTTGATCTTAAGAACGAAGGGCACCATAAGTGTCTTCAACCCAATCCTATCATGATTATTTGACATGATTATTGTAAAATTTGACATGATAGAGATTTCAATTTGACTCTGAAGTTAGTCTGAAACATTTGGATTAATTCTCCCACACCATTTTTATATCCACCCCCCAAAAACACCCACGGAAACACACATCAACCAATAATCATTAACATCCGGATAGAACAATAAATCTGCGGATGAAAACCCTTATTTCGCCGCATACTAGTGATATTTTAACCTTACAGAGTAGACAATGGCTTATTGAGGGCAGTGTGTGATGACTTTGCACTTCCATGCTATCGGTATTAAGATCAGATTTACTTCTTCGTTGCTAATGATACCTTCTCACTACCGAAAGAAGTATAAAATAGTATCTGCTACCACCCATTTCATTATCGAATAGATGTCTGAAGAAAGTACTTATTTTCGAAAGAAGCGTGGAGTGAGAGAGCGTGTATTATAGTCATCAAGGTTGTTATTTTGAGCAGTTGACATAACAAAAAATAACATTAAGAGCTGGTGATATAATATAGTAAGCATGGTTTTTGTTATCGTATAGGTGTGTAAACAGAGATTTTAGAAGTGTGGAACGAAAGACATGTTATAGTCTTCAATATCGTTTTGAGTGGGTGAAATAACATAATCGTTGTTATTTTTTCAAGGAGAATGCGTATTTGGGAATTTCACCCATGAAGAAGGATTAATAATATGCACAGTTCTGAGAGATCTCATCAAATTATTGATTGATTCAAAATTTCCATCTGTATTCTGTTATTCTTTTTCTCAGTATACATACTTATATATATATATATATATATATATATATATATATATATATATATATATATATCCATATACACACACACACACACACACACACACACACACACACACACACACACACACACACACACAGATATATATATATATATTCATACATAATATATATAAAAAAAAATATATATATATATACATATACATAATAATCTATAAATGATTAAGATGAAAGTAAACAATAAACAAAATAGAATAACGAAAATGATAAAGATGCTGAAAATAATGTAAAACTGAAATTCGATAAACTTGAAGAAAATTCGTAACATTAAAGAACCCTTTTTATAAAATTGATAATGAAAAACGATGAAACCATAATACTAAGAGATCTACATTTTTATTCTCAGTGACACAGTTTAAATGGTCGGAACTTAGAAAAAAAAAGAAAAAAAAGGGATACGGATAAAAATGTACATTAGTTTCCCCCTAAGAAATTTAGCTTCTTAGTTTTCTGTATTCATCTACTTAAGAAAATAGAGAAGGTATAACTTATAAGATTTTATCACTGTTTAGATCATTCCTATTCACATAAATGCATGTAATACTGTTGTGACAACATGTTTATTAGAAATCTGAAATTCGATCTCGAATCCCTGTCATCCATAGAATCAAACTGCAAAGAAATGTGAGAACATGAAATATGATAGTTGTTTTTGTTGCTATACTCTCCTTGACTGGAAATAAACTTTGCACAATCACTATAGCGATTTGGCGCCCGTGGAACCCGTAAATACGTAGAGCTTAAATTTTCCAACTTTTCTATAATGGTTATTTGGGGCGTCATTGCCATTTTGGAACACTGCAGTATGAAATGCCAGCTCACACTCCACTTGAAGTGAGTGGCAACGTTGCAAAGCTCTTCTGCCAAATATCTTACTTTAACTCTCTTTGTTTACATCTTAAAGACGCTGTTTTTGAGGGAGTTTGTAAATATTGAGATACTCCTCGTAAGAAAAGACAAAATAAAGCAAAGATATAAGACATATAGGAAATAAGGAAGTAAACATAATGAACATATACAACATATAAACGAAACATATGCAACATATAAACGAAACATAAAAAAAAGCTTTCAACAGTGTTAGCGCGTCGTCCTCACATCTCCGTGGTCGGCAGAGCAAGCTTCCTAAAAGCTCATGAGATTCCACTGTCCCTTGGCGGTCACTGCTATGGTTGGGCACTGCTATGGGTAAGGACCAAGCTCAGATCGAGTCAGCACTCGTTGGCACAGACTCACGAGTCAGCACAAGATGACACAGGCCGGGCTCGCCATATAGAGGCCATAGCCCAGGCGAAGCATCTTCTCATATCTGGCTTATCCTTATGAATCATACATGAAACAAAATGTATGGATGCTTAGGCAGTGTGTTTAGTCAGAAAATGTGGAAAACTGTGATATACCTACAAAAACACATATCCGTCTATTGTATATGATTACAAAGAGAGTGACACACACACACAGACACACACACAAAAAAAAGAAGAAAAGAAAAAAAAAAAACATATATGTATATATACATACATATATACATATATATATATATATATATATATATATATATATATATATATATATATATATATATATATATGTATATATATGTACATATACATATATATATATATATATATATATATATATATATATATATATATATATATATATATATATATATATGTATATGTATATATATATATATATATATATAAATATATATATACATACATATATATATACATATATATATATATATATATATATATATATATATATATATATATATATATACACTATATATATGTATATATATATATATATATATATATATATATATATATATATATATACATATATATATATATATATATATATATATATATATATATATATATATATATATATATACATATATACATATATATGCACACACACACACACACACACACACACACATACACACACACTGATTGTCATAACATACCCTGCTTATCGACCCTCTATTACTAAATAAATCTCTATCGCTTCGGACCAACCTATCTCATATCAATAGAACAATCTTTTCACTTGTAGTACACCCCCCCCCAAAAAAAAAAGAAAAAAAAAAAGAAAAAAAAAAAAAACAAGGGCTAAGGTTGCCCCGACGGAGCGTGGCCTACTACCTCCAGCTAAAGAAGGGTTGGCGCACGACCCTCCTTGGCTCCGGCGCCTTCGGAGTCACGAACTCGGTGTCGAACGGGTTATTAGAAGCTGTTGGTGAAAGGGTTGAAGCACAACGAAAGAGGGTTCGGTTCTTCAGCAGGAGGCGCGAGCCATGAGTAAGCTCCTGGGGGTCGAGACACTGGAGAGGATGGAAGAAATCATTCTCGATGGCGGTCGTTGCGTTATCGTGAGGTGCTTTGACGGAGCCGCACGTTAGCAATGTGTCGAGGAGGACCTGCCCCCCCCCCCCCACGAGGAGGACGTGGTGGAGAAGAAACTCTAAGCTGACGAGGACGAGGTTGAGGATGACCTTGATTAGGAATCCATGCTCCTCCATTTTGACGCAGAAGGAGAAGGCGAAGTGGACAAAGAATCCGAAAAGAAAGGTCTTTGAGCCGAAAAAGCTAAAAACGTAAACAAATTGGAAGAGGACGTGGAGGAGGACCTTGACAAGACCTGACGAAGTGGAGAAGGGGGCGAGAAGGACGGTGAAATTCGGCATTATTATCATTGTTATTATCATCCTCATCGTTATCATTATTACTATTATTATTACCATTATTATTATCATTATTATTTTTATTGTTATCATTATCATTAGTATTATCATAATTATTGTTATTGTTATTATCATTATCACTGTCGTCATCATTACTATTGTTATTATCCTTATTAATGTTTTTTTTATAATTGTTAATACTATTATCATTATTATCATCATTACTATTTCTATCATCATTATTAACATTATAAGTACTAACGATATTAATATTCTAATTGTTATTATCATTTAATCATCATTATCATTATCATAAATATAATAATCTTTTCCATTGTCTTCATCATTATCATTACCATCATTATTATCATTACTGTTGTTGTCTTTGTTATTATTATTATCATTATCATTATTATCAATAGTGGTAAAATTAGTCATGATAGTAGTAGTATATTCATTATCATCATTATAATTTCCAATGAAATTACAGTCATTATCATTATTATCATTACTATTATTATTGGTGTTATTTTGTCATCATACTTATCATCACTACTATTATTATTATTATCAATATCATTACCATCATCATTATCATTATTATTATAATTCTTATTATTAACATTTGTACCTTTATCATTATCGTTATTATTATTATTATCATTATTATCATTATTATCATTATTATTATTATTATCATTATTATTATTATTATTATTATCATTATTATTATTATTATCATCATCATCATCATCATTACTATTATTATTATCTTTATCATTACTATCAATATCATTACTATTATTGTCCTCATTGCTAACATTATCATCATTTTATTAGTGTTGTTACCAATGTTATTTTCATTTCTTTATTATCACTATCATTATCATTATCATTATTAGTATTATAATAATTATCATCCATATCATTATTATCAGTATCATCATCATTATTACTATTCTAATCATCATCATTTATTTCATCGTTCTCATGATTATTATCATCGTCATTATTATCATTATTGTTATAATCATTATTGTTATAACCATTATCATTCTTATCATTATTATTATAACTATTATCATTATTGCTATCTTCATCAGTATTATTACTATCACTATTATTATTGTCATCATCAGTATCATTATTGTTATAATTATTATCATTCTTAGCATTATCATTATAACTGTTATCATTATTACTATCTTCATCAGTGTCATTATCATCATTACTCTATCCAATATAATTTTAGATAAATGTGCTTATCATTATCATTGTTATTGTTTTTTTCTGTCATTTTTTTGCAATGTATTTTAATCATAATTATCCTTGGCATCATATTTATCATCATATTCAGCATATGCAGTATCATCATCATTTCTAATTAAATCCATTATCTTTTTTTTACAATCTCTCGTAATTTTTCACAACTCCAATCACCAATCTCCAGAGAATCTTTTCCCCCAAAAAATGATTAAATAACTAAATTACTATTACCAAAAATTACTAAATAAAGACTCATATCTCAAGCTCGACCTCGACTCATTGGCATCACGCATAACAAATCAGGTCAGACTGAGGCAGCTCGCTATAACACGGCTTCTGACCTGAGGTTACGTTGGGTACATTAATTCTATCGGGGAGTGGCGATGAGGCAATGTTACGTGTTGGCTATCCCCCCTTGCCCCCCCCCCCCCACTATTTGCCCCCTTCCCTTCTTTATCTCCCCCTTCTTCATCTCCCCTTCGTCTTCTTTTCTTGCTATGCCTCCCCCGTCTCTTATTTATGTACGTGGGGACTGTGGCGGATTTCGGTCTGTTCGTCTTTGTATGTCTGTCTGTTGTCTGTCTAATTGTCTGTCAATCTCTCTCGCATCCTTCTCCTCGTCTCTCTCTCTTACTCACTCAAGCTCTCTCTCTCTCTGTCTCTCTCTCTCTCTCTCTCTCTCTCTCTCTCTCTCTCTCTCTCTCTCTCTCTCTCTCTCTCTCTCTCTCTTTCTCCTCCTCCTCTCTCTCTCTCTCTCTCTCTCTCTCTCTCTCTCTCTCTCTCTCTCTCTCTCTCTCTCTCTCTCTCTCTCTCTCTCTCTCTCTCTCTCTCTCTCTCGTCTCTCTCTCTCTCTCTCTCTCTCTCTCTCTCTCTCTCTCTCTCTCTCTCTCTCTCTCTCTCTCTCTCTCTCTCTCTCTCTCTCTATATATATATATATATATATATATATATATATCTCCCTCTCTCTCTCCCCCCCCCTCTCTCTCTCTCTCTCTCTCTCTCTCTCTTGTTTCTTTTCCCCCTCTCTTTCCCCCTATCTCTCTCTTTCTTGTTTCTTTCCTCCCCCTCTCTCTCCCTCCCCCTCTCTCTTTCTCTCTCTCTCTCTCTCTCTCTCTCTCTCTCTCTCTCTCTCCCTCCCCCCCCCTCTCCCTCTCTCTCTCTCTCTCTCTCTCTCTCTCTCTCTCTCTCTCTCTCTCTCTCTCTCTCT
>BOPN01000829.1:25000-30000 GCA_017312705.2 Penaeus japonicus | reverse complement strand
ACACACACACACACACACACACACACACACACACACACACACACACATACATACATACATACATACACACACACATATAAATATATATATATATATATATATATATATATATATATATATATATATATATATATACATATATATACACACAAACAAACACACACACATACATATATATATTGTATGTGCGTATGTGTGTGTGTGTGGGTCTGGTTGTATATTTGTGTATATATGCATAAAGAATATATATGCATATATGAATACATACATACATACAGTATATATATGTATATATATATATATATATATATATATATATATATATATATATATATATATATATATACACACACACACACACATCTATATATTCACTTTTTTGAAACATTTTAAAAAGTAAGTTGTAAGTTAAATGCATATCACTTGAAATCCTTTTCTAATATGATAATCACTTTGATGTTATATAACAGATTGCTAGAGACTAATCAAGGAAAAAAGATAATTATTTTCATATATTTGAAATTAAATCAAGATGACTGTAATGACTATTTTGTTAATAGAAATATCAATTAAAATTATTATACCACTATCATAATTAAACTGTGATAATAATTATATATGTAATATTGTTGATAAAGATAATAATGATAATCTATGGTGATGGTAATGATAATGATAATGATAATAATAATGATGATGGTAATAATAATAATGATACTAATAATAATTACAATGATGATACTAATAATAATTACAATGATGATAATGATTATAATCACAATGGAAATAATAATTATTGCAGTGCCGATGATGTTAATAATATCTACAACGAGGATAATGATGATGATTACAATGATGAAGATAATAATAATCACACTGGTGGTGGTGGTTGGGATGAAGATATTAATAATAATGATAATAGTAATGATAATAATGATGATATGAATGATTTTCATTTTATGTTGATAAGGATACTAATAGTAATAATTATGATGATGATGATAATGATGATAAGAGCAACAATAGTCATTATCATAATCATAATCATAGCAACAAAAACAACTATCATTTCTATCACCATGAAAATAACAATAATAACAGAAATAATAAAGACAACAACTACAATAACACCAACAACAATAAAAGTGAAAATGATAATGAAAATGAGAGTAAAAGAGTAAAAAAGTAGACCATCTCACCGGCCTCTTTATTCGAGTACCTGAGAGTAAGCGTCACTAGTCGCGTTCGGATTGCTACACATTTGGCTTCGTTCCAGAATCGTGCGTTCGGTTGCAATGAAGGAGTGCCATCTGGGTTCATGATGTTAGTGTTAATGTAAGAAAGATTGGTATTGGTATTAGCAGTGGTATTACTTTTTTACTATTAATGGTATTGTTTTATTTGTTCATATGTATCTTATTTCGTTTATGGTGGTTTATTTTTGTTATATCACTATGGGGTTATAATCATTATTATCATTATTATAATTTTCTTCATCATTATTATTCACAAATTCCTTCAGTACTTGATGGAAGAAAAGCAAAAGATAGAGAAGGAAGTGAATAAACAGAGAAATGAATAAACAAATAAGGGAACAAACAAACAAACAACCAATCAAACACTTAAATAAGATAAATGAATGAATTAAAATAAATAGACAAATATGCTTCGTGAAACAAACATCGGCGGACACACACGACCAACTTTCATCCGAGATTTCTTGCTCCCGGTTTATCGCCACCGTTATTGCAATTGACCTTTGCCGAGATTTATTGCTACAGGTTGTTCCTCGGAGCAATATTTGCCAAGAAAATGCGCCAAGGATCAACACACAATAATAAATAGCCATAAAAGTCGCTCTCGAAATTAACCCTGAGCAAGAAATCTCGGATGAGGTTGCTCGCCAATGTACTCGATGAAGTTGCAAAGATTGTATTCATCATTATAATGAAAATCAATGATTAATGATATAGACAGAAAAATATATAAATGAGAAAACATAATGCAAGGTTTTACATTAAAAACTATTTTCCCCTAACCATACATTTTACATATCTATCACAATAAATTAAATAAAGATTGATCAGAGATTTGTTCTGGTTGAATTTATGATTAAAACATACCATAAAGAAAGTATGCTCACCATATACTTAAAAAGAGTAAAAAGGCATTCTGAGAATACAGATATGCGATGATATACAGTAAAGATAAATAATTTTCATCAAACAGTAAAATTCATATGACAGGGTTATGAATAGATATATATATATTTTTTCTATCAGTTAACTCCCTGCCGATATGCTCGTTAAACAGTAAAAAAAACAGCAAGTGCATTTTTATATGCGTATGAACATATGAGAAGTCACAAAGAGGAAAATCATGCAAAACTCGACCAAGGCAGGCTAGTTTTTTTGCCCCAGCGGTCGCTAACTGCCACCGTTAAAGATGAACCCGTTTTCTATATGGTTTAGTTTTTTTTGCGTATACTGAATAAATGTTTCGTTAATCTGATTTATATTTGTTGTTGTTATATGTTGTTTATTAGTTTATCTTCCTTCTTGATATTCCTAGATCTATAAGCTCATTACTATTATTATCATTACATGGTGATTATCATCCTTATTGTTATCATTATTATCACTGTTTATTATCCATTATTATTATTATTATTATTATCATTTATTATTGTTATCATTATTATTACCTTTATTATCATAATCGTTATTATCATTACTATTATCATTATCATCATCATTATTATGATCATTATCATTATAACAATCACTATTATTATCATTATCATCATTGTTATCACTATTATCATCATCATTATCATCACCATCATTATCAATATCGTCATTGTCATTATCATCATTATCACTATGATCTTAATCATTATCATCCGTTGGCCTGTTTTGCTTAACCTTTAATTACAGATATATTCCTTAATTAACAATAAGCTGCTTAACTTTCGATATGATAATGACTTTTGAATTTTGAAATTGTTAATTACCATTTATCATAATTCTAACGTAAGATGATTATAACTGCTGCCGGTGACTTAGTATGATTAATAGTCCTTACTGATTATAATGATTACGAAAATTAAATGATGGAAAGATTAGAAAAAAGAAGTTGGAGGAGAAGAAGGATGATGATGATGAGGAAGAGGAGGAGAAGGTGGAGGGGAGAGGGGGAGGAGGGAAAGGAGGAGGAGGGAGAGGAGTGGATGAGGTGGAGGAAGGAGAGCAGGAGGAGAAAGTGGAGGGGAGAGGGGGAGGAGGAGGAGAAAGTGGAGGGGAGAGGGGGGGGAGGAGGAAGAAGAGGAGGGAGAGGAGACGGAGGAGGAGGAAGAGGAGGAGGAGAAAGAGAAGGAAGAGGAGGAGGAGGATATGGAGGAAGAGGAGGAGGAGGAGAAAGAGGAGGAAGAGGAGGAGAAGGAAAAGAAGTAGAAGTAGGAGGAGGAAAAAGAAAAGGTGGTGGAGGGGGAGGGGGAGGAAGCGGTGGAGTAGAAGGGGTAATGAGAAGAAGAAGAAGAAGAAGAAGGAGAAGGAGAAGAAACACCAAGCCAAGCCAGATCAAGATCGTACATGTCAAGTAACGTCAAACCAAGTCAAATCAAGCTGAGACGAATCCTAATCCTAATCCTAATTCTAATCAAGTCAAATCATCCCAAGCCAAATCGACCCGAACGAAAATTAAATCAAGCCAAATCAGAGAAAATCAAAACAAAAAAAGGCAAACCAAGCCAAAGCAAGTCAAATCAAAACAAATCAAGCCAAGTCAAGTCGAATCAAGCTAAATCAAGTTAAACCAAGTCGAATCAAAACAAATCAAGTCAAATCAAGTCAAATCAAAACAAATAGATCCAAACCAAGTCAAAACAAAACAAATCAAGCCAAATCACATTAAATCAAACCAAATCACATCCAACCAAGTCAAAACAAGCCAAGTCAAGCCAAGTCAAACCTGCACTCTCTGCGCGGCCTTGAATGGGCCACCTCCATCGCCGGCTCAGTTGACCTTGTCTCTCGCCGACCTCGTTTTACGGTAGGAATTCACGAGTGACGTCATTGTTTTTGTGTCGATGTTATTGTTTTTTTTCTCCTTGTGATAATTCTCTCCTTCTGTCCCTAGAAGTAAAGTTTATCTATTTCTATATATTCCTTTATTTTCACGAGGAGAGACATATGCATGTGTGTGTGTGTGTGTGTGCGCGTTAGCATATGTGTGTGTATAAGTACTTGGATATGCAAGTGCGTGTGTACGAATGCGTGTGAGCATATATATGTGTGTTCGAGTGTTTCTGTATGTGCATTTGTGTATCTGTGTGTGTGTGTGTTTGTGTGTGTGTGTGTTTGTGTGTGTGTGTGTGTGTGTGTGTGTGTTTGTGTATGTTTGTGTATCTGTGTGTTTGTGTGTGTGTGTGTTTGTGTGTGTGTGTGTGTGTGTGTGTTTGCGTATGTGTGTGTGTGTGTCTTTGTGTGTATCTGTGTGTTTGTGTGTGTGTCTGTGTGTCTGTGTGTGTATGTGCGTATCTGTGTATGTCCTCTGAGCCTGACCTACATGATGCAATGGGAGGCGTTGGATGCTGCGATGAGACTAACTGACCTATTAATTTTCTCTCTCTCTTCCTCTCTCTCTCTCTCTCTCTCTCTCTCTCTCTCTCTCTCTCTCTCTCTCTCTCTCTCTCTCTCTCTCTCTCTCTCTCTCTCTCTCTCTCTCTCTCTCCCGCTCTCTCTCTCTCTCTCTCTCTCTCTCTCTCTCTCTCTCTCTCTCTCTCTCTCTCTCTCTCTCTCTCTCTCTCTCTCTCTCTCTCTCTCTCTCTCTCTCTCTCTCTCTCTCTCTCTCTCTCTCTCTCTCTCTCTCTCTCTCTCTCTCTCTCTCTCTCTCTCTCTCTCTCTCTCTCTCTCTCTCTCTCTCTCTCTCTATCAATCTATCTCTTTCTCTTTCTCTCTCTCACTTCTGTATATGCATACATATATATATAAAGAAACAAG
>BOPN01000828.1:390673-397222 GCA_017312705.2 Penaeus japonicus | reverse complement strand
GGAGAGGGGAGGGTGAAAGTGAAGGAGAGAGGTAGGAATGGGGAGGGAGGAGAGAGGAGGGGAGGATGAAAGGAAGAGAAGGGGAATGAGGGAGGTGATGGAGAGCGAGGAAGAGAGGAAAGGAGGGGAAGAGAAGAAGATTAAAAGGGAGTAGAGGAGGGAAGAGTGAAAGAGAGGGACAGAGAGAGAGAGTACGAGGAAGAAAGGAAGAATGGTGAAGGCAAAAGAGGAAGAGAGAGAGAAGGAGGAATGGGGGACAGAGAGATGAATAGGGGAAGAAAGAGAGAGAGAAGGAGGGAGGGACTGAGGGAGGAATGAGAGACAGAGAGATAAATAGGAGAAGAAAGGGAGAGAGGGAGGGAGGGAGGGACTAAGGAAGGGAGGGGTATAAAAAGATTAAAGCAGGTATCTGGATACTTCATTCTTCTTTTTTTCCAATGCCCGTTTTCTTTCTTTCCTTTTCAAGATGTTTTAACAGCACCAATGACAAATAGATAAAACGAAGAAATTACTAAACAAAATTAATGAATATGCATATGAATAGACATCAAAAAACAATAAAATAATCAAGTAAAGAAACAAACAAGAACCAAAAACAAAAGACATCCAAATGATAAAAAATAATCAAGCAAGCAGATACACACGAACAAACAAAAACAAAATCAATACAAGGGCGATGATAGATTGATTAGCCAATAATATAACGTATATAATCCTTTACGAACTAATCCTGAATTATTTTAAAAATAGTATATTTTGCTCATTTTTAAAGGTAAATCTTTTATCCCTTTAACTATTTTAACGTCTTTTTTTTTTTTTTTTTTTTTTTTTTTTTTTTTTTTTTTTTTTTTTTTTTTTTTTTTTTTTTTTTTTTTTGATACCTCTTAAAACTGTTTTATCGTTGTTACTTGGTATTTTGTGATTGTATATGTTGTGTTCACCTTCATGTACTCGCTCCTTGTTGAGAAGCATCGGTAGCTTCTGTAATGATAATAATGATAATGGTAATAATGTTAATGATAATTATAATAGCATTCATAATAATAATAGTAATGATGATAATAATCATGATGATAATAATAATAATGGTAATAATGATAATGATAATTATAATAGTATTCATAATAATAATAATAATAATAATGGTAAAAATAATGATAAAGATTATGACAATAATAATAACAATAATAATAATGATAATAATAATAATCCATTTAGGAAAGGATATGAACCGTAATCTTCCCTTGACGTCTATTATCATAGACAAATAAAAGGCTTTGGCAACGTTGCAATGAATCTTGTCTTTTGCAAAGGTTTGTAAAGGGATAAAACTAGGAGATAGATGCTTCTATAGATGGAGATGTAAATTATAAGAAATATATTTTAGATAGACGGATGGCATGCATATGAACAAACAAACAAACAAAAATCTTTGCCTAATTACAGAATGATGATGATGGAATTGCATAAAGGTTTTTTAGGTCTTTTGGCGCATGTGTTTGAGTGTAATATTTTCTTTTTCTCTTCTTCTTCTCCGTTTTTTTTTTCTTCATCTTCTTCGTTTTCTTCTTCATCATCTTTGTTTTCTTCTTCTTCTTCGTTTTCGTTTTCTTCCTCTTCTTCTTCTTTCAATTTTTCGTTGTCTTCTTTTACTTCTTCATCTTTATCTTCCTTTTCTTCTTATTTTCTTCTTCGTTGCCTTCTTCATCATTATCTTTTTCTTCTTCTTTTTCTTCTTTTTTTTTCTTCTTTTTCTGCTGCTTCATATCATGTATTTTTTTTGTTTTTATTGTTCTTGTTCTGATGTTGTTTTTATCCTATATGCTTGTTTGCATTTTCATTTTTCTCTCTATATATATCTGTGTGTTTTCGTTTTTTTTTTTTTTTTTTTTTTTTTTTTTTGGCCCTATCATACTACGTATCATGTGTGCATGTATGTGTGTTTTAGATACGTGTTCGAATCAACATTGCATTCAAGCATTTACGTATGTGCATGTTAGTACATCAGACAACGTGTGTGTGTCCATGCATACTCATATACATCAACGTACATCAACCTTACAACGGATCTCATCTCCCTCCATCCATCTAACTCGCCATCGCATCTCATCAACAGCATCAATTTTATTACCAGTATTCTCGCCTCATCCCCTAACGATGGTGGATGCTGCAGGGTCCCCTGATAAAGCTATCCTTCGCAGGCGATTTTAGGTGCGATTAGAGCGGTGTACATACGCTGGGGGAAAGGGAGAGAGAAAGAGAGAGGGAGAGAGAGAGAGAGAGAGAGAGAGAGAGAGAGAGAGAGAGAGAGAGAGAGGAGGGAGGGGGGAGAGAGAGAGAGAGAGAGAGAGAGAGAGAGAGAGAGAGAGAGAGAGAGAGAGAGAGAAAGCAGTTTACATGTGTGTGTGTAAAGAGAGAGTGAGAGAGGAGGAAGAGGGGGGGGGATATAGCGAGAGAGAGAGGTGGGGAGAGAGATAACGAGAGAGAGAGAGAGAGAGAGAGAGAGAGAGAGAGAGAAAGAGAGAGAGAGAGAGAGAGAGAGAGAGAAAGTTTACATGTGTGTGTGTAAAAGAGAGAGAGTGAGAGAGGGAGAGAGAGAGAGGGGGGGGAGAGAGAGAAAGGAAGAGAGAGAGAAAGAGAGAGAGAGAAAGTTTACATGTGTGCGTGAAAGAGAGAGAGTGAGAGAGGGAGAGAGAGAGAAAAATAGAATGAGAGTCAGACACAGAGAGAGAGAAAGAGAGAGAGAGAGAATCAAGCAGACAGAGAGAGAGAGAAAAAAAAAAGTTTCCTATAACTCCCAGCAGCTCACAGCTATTCCCAACTGCCAATACTATATCGATCCGGGTTCGATCCCCTGTTATCAAATCCAATCAATATGGAACAAGTCGATGGATATTGCACACGTCAGGAACATTGCAAAGACCATCTTTTGGCATATTGAAAACAAAGCTAACGAGAGCGCACAAATTTATAATACGCCTGTTGTTTTAAGCAAGCCCTTCCAACGCCTGAGGAGTGATTGTATGCTTTCATATATATTCATGGGATTTTTATGTTTTGAAAGCATGGCCGACTGTGTGTGTTCCTTTGAGAATAAAGATTAATGATATTGCGTTGGGGATGAAAATGAGACAGGGGTTTTATTCGTCCGGGATAAGTGTGGATGGTTGGAGTGTTTCTGCTTGCTCTCTCTCTCTCTCTCGCTCTCTCTCTCTTGCATTCTCTCTCTTTTTCATTCTCTCTCTCTTTCATTCTCTTTCTCTCTCTCTATTTCATTCACTTTCTCTCGCATTCTCTTTCTTTTTCGTTCTCCTTCTATCCTTCTCTCTCTCTATTTATCTCTCTCTCTCTCTCTCTCTCTCTCTTGCATTCTCTCTCTTTTTCGTTCTCTTTCTCTCTCTTTACTTCGTTCTTTCTCTTTCTCTCGCATTCTCTCTCTTTTTCGTTCCCTTTCTATCCTTCTCTCTCTCTATCTCTCTCTCTCTCTCTCTCTCATGCATTCTCTCTCTTTTTCGTTCTCTTTCTCTCTCTCTATTTCGTTCTCTTTCCCTCTCATTCTCTCTCTTTTTCGTTCTCTTTCTATCCTTCTCTCTATATATTTCTCTCTCTCTCTCTCTCTCTCTCTCTCTCTCTCTCTCTCTCTCTCTCTCTCTTTTCTTTCTCTCTCTCTCTTCTATGCTCTGTTCTCTTTTCTATGTTCTCTGTCCTATGCTCTGTTCTGTGCTCCTCACTCTCTTTTTCCCTCTCTCTCTCACTCTCACTCACTCACTCTCCTTATCATCCAGACATGCAGTAAGATCTTGGTTGTTTTAACAATTGTACAAATCATTTTATACACAATCATAAAAACAGATATTTGTAAAATTCTTACTCTATATTTCAACTGTATATATACATATATATTCTCTCTCTCTCTCTCTCTCTCTCTCTCTCTCTCTCTCTCTCTCTCTCTCTCTCTCTCTCTCTCTCTCTCTCTCTCTCTCTCTCTCTCTCTCTCTCTCTCTCTCTCTCTCTCTCTCTCTCTCTCTCTCTCTCTCTCTCTCTCTCTCTCTCTCTCTCTCTCTCTCTCTCTCTCTCTCTCTCTCTCTCTCTAGCTCTCTCTCTCTTTCTCTCTCTCTCTCTCTCTCTCTCTCTCTCTCTCTCTCTTCTCTCTCTCTCTCTCTCTCTCTCTCTCTCTCTCTCTCTCTCTCTCTCTCTCTCTCTCTCTCTCTCTCTCTCTCTCTCTCTCTCTCTCTCTCTCTCTCTCTCTCTCTCTCTCTCTCTCTCTCTCTCTCTCTCTCTCTCTCTCTCTCTCTCTCTCTCTCTCTTTCACTAACTCTCTCTCGCTCTCTCTCTCTCCTTCTCTCTTTCTCTCTCATTCTCTCTCACTCTCTCTCACTCTCTCTCTCTCTCTCTCTCTCTCTCTCTCTCTCTCTCTCTCTCTCTCTCTCTCTCTCTCTCTCTCTCCCTCCCTCTCTCTCTCTCTCTCTCTCTCTCTCTCTCTCTCTCTCTCTCTCTCTCTCTCTCTCTCTCTCTCTCTCTCTCTCCCTCTCTCTCTCTCTCTCTCTCTCTCTCTTTCTCTCTCTCTCTCTCTCTCTCTCTCTCTCTCTCTCTCTCTCTCTCTCTCTCTCTCTCTCTCTCTCTCTCTCTCTCTCTCTCTCTCTCTCTCTCTCTCTCTTTTAATACGAAAATACCGATTAGACCATGTTCCCGGGCTTGGCTGAAATCAAGCACACACACGCACATCATCCCCCCCCAACCTCCCTCGCGCACCGACATAATCAAAGTGTCCATGTTCCTGTCTCATAATAAGGGCAAACCATCGCCAGTTTAACGTTAGTAACGAGAAATCACTCTTCACAGACGAGACCTCAGAGGACCACAGCTTCCCGTCTCATCTCGATCGGGAGCTAATTAACTTTTATTTTGGATGGGAGACGGGAGAGGGAATAGTGATGGGGGGAAGGGAGGTTGAGGAGGGAGGGGTGAGGGGGTGTGGAGGAGGGAGGGGTGAGGGGGTGTGGGAGGGGAGAGGGATGTGAGGAGGGGAGCAGTGGAGGGAGGGGTGAGGGGATGTGAGAGGGATGTGAGGAGGGGAAGGGGGAAAGTATGGGGGAGGGGAGAGGGGAAGGGGGAAAGGATGGGGGAGGGGAAAGGGGGTGTGGGAGGAGGGAGGGGTGTGTGGGAAGGGGAGAGGAGTGTGGGGTGAAGGGAAGAGGGGTGTGTGGGAAGGGGAAAGGGGAGAGGGAGAGTAGAAGGGGAAGGGGGTTTGGGAGGAAGGAGGAAGTTGCAGAAGGGGAGGAGGGGGTGACCGGTTGATAAAGTTGCTTGATTTACTTTGCAAACTGCAGTCCCTGGTGTCATTTCGATTTATTTATTACTGATCGTGCTGGTGCATCCTCCTGCATGTGTTACTTGTTCTGCTTTGAATTTATTTTTTTGTATTTAGCTTGTATACAAACTTAATTTCTATTTTTAGCATTCAATAATCAATTTTCTATCTATCTTTTAGTTGTTGATTTATTTTCTATATCTATTAATTAATCTTTTTTGGCAATTCTGTGTGTGTTCTCTCGCCTTTCATTATGATTTACAGAACTGTCATCAGTATGTCTATCTATGCACCTATCTATCCCCATTAACCCCATTATCCCTCCATGCCCCCCCCCCCCCAGTGTCTCCCTACCCTCTGTCACCCTTCCCTCCCCACTCCCTTCTCTCCTTCCACCATCCCTCACTACCCCCCCTCCCTCCCTCCATAACTCTTTTCCTCCATCTCCCTATCCTCTGTCACCCCTCCCTTTCTACTCCCTCCCTCCATCTCCCTACCCCCTGCAGCCCTTCCCTCCCCACTCCCATCCCTCCATCTCCCTACCCTCTGCAACCCCTCCCATCCCTACCCCCTCCCTCCATCTCCCTACCTTCTACAACCTCTCTCTCCCCATCCCTTCCCTCCATCTCCCTACCCCCTACAACCCTTCCCATCCTTACCCCCCCCTCCCTCCATCTCCCTACCACCCTTCCCCTTCCCCCCCAACCCACTCCCTACCCCCGCCCACCCTTCTTTTGAATCGCCCGCGGCCTCATGAACATATATTCGGTGATCAACGTCACTCACAACTGACGTAAGATACTGTTATCTACGGACCGGAATATAATTGCATCATTTGGGCTGATTCACACATAGAGCATAACAACTTTCACTGCAGGATACGGGAGATGTGAAAGGGGGCGGGAGAAAGAGAGTAAAGGGAGAGAGAGAGAGAGAGAGAGAGAGAGAGAGAGAGAGAGAGAGAGAGAGAGAGAGAGAGAGAGAGAGAGAGAGAGAGAGAGAGAGAGAGAGAGAGAAGAGAAAGGGAGAGAGAGAGAGAGAGAAGAGAGAGAGAGAGAGAGAGAGAGAGAGAGAGAGAGAGAGAGAGAGAGAGAGAGAGAGAGAGAGAGACAGAGAGAGAGAGAGAGAGACAGAGAGAGAGAAAGAGAGAGTTACGCAAAGAGTAGGGGAGAGAGGTAGAGAGAGTAGGGAGAGAGGAAGAGAGAAGAGAAGAAGAGAGAGTAGAGGGGAGAGAAGAA
>BOPN01000828.1:383173-388173 GCA_017312705.2 Penaeus japonicus | reverse complement strand
TCTCTCTCTCTCCTTCCCTCCCTCTGTTTACCTATCCATCCATCTACCCATCCATCTATCTATCCATCCATCCATCTATATTTCTATATATCTATTTCTATTCGTATTTCCTTGTCCCAAATTATTGACCGGGCCTTGATTTTATTTTTATTTTTTGAGAAGGGGTGTATCTTGGCCCTAGCCAAACCTAGCATCATTTAACGTAATCTAACCTAACCTAACCTAACCTAATCTAAACCTAATCTAATTTAACTTACCTTGACTTAACTTAACTTAACTGAACCGAAGTGAAGCGAAATTAACTGAACTGAACTGAACTGAACTAAACTGAACTGAACTAAACTTAACCTAACCTAACCTATCCTAACCAAACCTAACCCAACTCACATCATTTAACTGAAAAGAAGCATCGACCAATAATACTTCTTGTCATCTATATCATTTGCATAACATCCTCTAAGCCTTACTAAACTATACATAAGAAGTGCGAGAGAAAAAGTGAGTGACAGCATTCAAAATCATAGCATATCATTGATGTCAATAATATGATGTAATTGATGCAACTTTCCGCCCGTAGCAAGAGTGGAATGTAAATAAAGCGATTCCTTATTTTACTCAAATGGGTCCGGCATATTATCGTAATGCAGGGTAGAGGGGCTGGGGACAAGAATGATTAGGAGAAGGATGGCAGGGGACGATACTGTTTTTTTCGGTAGCAGTGTTAGTAAGACAATACCCACAGATTATAAGATAAATTAAAGAGATGAATAAAACCAGTATGTTTAGTTTAGATCAATTTTCACAAAATATTCCTTAAATAAAAATCGATCTAGGATTTATTTCTCTATAGTTACAATATGATGGTATGGTCATAATACACATATGTTTTTTTATATTCAAGCTAATACAAAAACGACGGCATTTGAATACATTTTTTTTTTACCTGTAAATATTCGTACACTGATTCTACGGATGTGTCACATCACATTTCATTTCTCAAAGAATAGGAGATAAAAAACAAAATAATACCATGACTTGCGTATTTATCAAACGATACATAGTGAAAAGTGCTTGAAGTGACTAGGATATTGTAATTAGTAAAGACTGATTTACTTACTGATTCTTTTCCTCTCTTGTTCCTTTTCTTCTTTCTTACTTTCTCTCTCCACTAACATGTTATTTCATATTTCCTTCCTCCGGCTCCTTCTCTTCCTCTCCGCCTTTCCTTTTACCGGATTCATTTTCCTTGTTTATTTTTGATCTCTTTTTCCTGTAGCTCCTTCTCTTCTTGTAATCATTCCTTCCACCAACTTTATTAGCCTTCTTTATTATTCTTTATTTCCTTTGTCCTTTCTGACTCCTCTTCTTCTCTATCTCTCTTTCAACAAAAATCATCATCCTTTATTTCCCTTCTCCTCTTCGTTCTCCCTTCTATCACATTTATTATCCTTTTCTATCATTCCATCCTGTCTTCTCTATCTTTCTTTCCACTCATATCAGCATTCTTTACTTCTTCTCTTTCTTTCTCTCCCTCTTCATCTCCTCCGTCTTTCCTTCCATCTGTTTTATCACCCTTCTCTCTTCCTGCTCCTCTCTTCTCGCTTATTCTCCTATTCTTATCTGAGTCACAAAAGATATACGTATATATAATTGATAAAAAAAAAGATAATTCTATTTAGCACGAATCATTTGAAAAGACATTGTTCATAAGTAAGTTTATTATCTTATGCAAATTATCTTATGCAAATTGAAGTACTCCATTGACTGGTACTAAAACTTTCTTCTTTGAGATGCAGGAAATTGCTCTCATAATGAGAAAGTGTAAAAGGAGGATATTCGGAGATCCCTTATCTTGATAAGGATCTTGGTTCGGGATTGATAATATATATCAAGTGTATATATATATATATATATATATATATATATATATCCATATATATACACACACATCTATGTACATACATGCCACGAGTCCTATGCGCGAAGTGGCATGCTGGTCCGATGTATATATATATATATATATATATATATATATATATATATATACATAGAGAGAGAGAGAGAGAGATAGAGAGAGAGAGAGAGAGAGAGAGAGAGAGAGAGAGAGAGAGGAAGGGAGGGTAATATATATATATATATATATATATATATATATATAGAGATAGAGAGAGAGAGAGAGAGAGAGAGAGAGAGAGAGAGAGAGAGAGAGAGAGAGAGAGAGACCCTTAGATAAATTCGAAAGCACAAAAGAAATGATATCAAAGTAGTGATAATAACACCGTAAAAAAAAACGATTACAAATATAAAAAGAAAAGAAAAAGAATAACAGAACCAAAGAACGATCAGATAAATATCTCAGGAATATAAGATCGAGACCAAGGCAAGAGCGATTGGGAAAAGGGGGGGTGGGTGAGACTGTCCATCACAAGAAAAGGTGTTTTGACGTGTGTTTTGGGTCAGTCTCCCCTCTCGAATCCCGTTTTCCTTTTCTCTTCGGGGAACGCTGGCTGAAGAAGGCGGGGCTGGAGGGAGCTCTTGTCCTTTTGTCATGCTGATTAGAAAAAACAAAGGAGTTTGTGTATGGTGTTATCGTCCTTATGAGTGTGGGGAGGATGGGTATAAGGGGGGGGGAAGGGATGGGGGAAGGGGTAGAAGAGGGGATGGGGGAGTTGAGTAGAAGAGGTATGAGGGAAGTAGTGGGTAGAAAGGGAGAGGGAGGATAGAGAGAGAGATAGAAGAGGGGTAGAAGGGAAAGGGGAAGAGACAGAGAGAGAAAGGGTAGAGAAGGAGAGGGAGAATACATATAGAGAGAGTGGGAGAGTAGAACGAGGATGAAAGAATGGGGTGGCGGATAGAAAGAGGAGGGGGAGGACGAGGAAAAGGAGGAGGAGGAGGCTATTAGAAAGAGAAAGGAGGAGGAGGAGGAGGAAGAGGCTATTAGAAAGAGGAGGAGGAGGAGGAGAAGGGAATGAGTGTTGAGAACTAAGAATTGCAAAGCATTGTGTTCTTATGGCGGCCGGGGGGTGCACTCTGGATCACCTTTTTCTCTCGTGTTTGATTTTGATTTTTAAGAGAGAGAGAGGGGGGGGGAGGGGGGAGAGGGGGGGGGAGCATATAGTTCTCTCTCTCTCTCTCTCTCTCTCTCTCTCTCTCTCTCTCTCTCTCTCTCTCTCTCTCTCTCTCTCTCTCTCTCTCTCTTTCTTTTTTTAAGAGAGTGGGGGTGGAGGGGGGCAATTCTTTTGTTGTTGTTTTTCTCTCTTGTTTTCTCTCCGATATGATTTCCGTTACTTTCTAAATTTTGCATATTGTTCTGATTTCTATTGTTGTTGTTGTTGTATTTTGATGAGAAATTGTGTAGCGATGTTTATCTCTTGTTTAAACTGGTTCATCTACTTGTATATTGTCTACTGTTCAATCCATCAGTCTTGTTAGGTTTCATTCATTTATTCTGTCCCCTTTATCTACTCATTTACCGATCTGATTATTCATTTCATTTCATTCATAATCAATATTTCTTACACCGTCCCTCTTTTATTCCTTTCACTTGTTTTTCATTGGACTTGTTTCTTTAAAAGGTCATTGTCTTGTTACTCTTTGTTATTTAGAGCTTTATTTACCCGATTATAAAGTGTTCTAATGTTGTCTGTTTTCTTTTCATTAGTTATATAACATTTCTTCTAGCTTTAGGCACTATTTTTCTTTTCTTTTCTTTTTCTTTTCTTCTAAATTATTTTTGGTTGCATTAGATTTTCTGTGTATATATTTTTTTCTGCTATTGTTTACATTTTCAATTTCGTTCCCTTTCTCCCTTTACCCACTTCTCCCCTCTCTACCTTCCCCCCTCACCCCTTCCCCAACTCTATCCTCCTCCACCGTCTTTCCCCTTCCCCGCCTTTCCACCTTCCCCCTCTCCACTCATCCCTCCCCCCTCTCTCCTTACCCACCTCTCCACCCCTCCGCCTTCCCCACCCCTCCATTTTACCCCTTCTCTCCTTCACCCTCTTCCCCTCTCCCCTCACCACCTTCCCCCTCTCCACTCCACCCTCTTCCCCATCTCCCCTCACCCTCTTCCCCCTCTCCCCTCCCCCTCTTCCCCCTCTTCCCCCTCTTCCCCCTCTCCCCTCACCCTCTACCTACCCCGCCCCCTTTATTCAGTCCAGCGGAGGCCCCGCCCCTTTGGAACTCGAATCCCAATCTCCTCTCTATGACGAGGTGCGAGATCGATCACAGGAGGAGAATGTGCTTCTGAGAGATTTTTTTTTCTTTTTTCTTTTTTTCTTTTTTTCATCTTTTTGTTCTTCTTTTTCTTTCTTTCTTTCTTTTTGTTCCTTTTTTCTTTCTTGTTCTGGGCTTTTTTTGTTTTTTTTTGTGGGGGGGGGGATTGGGGTTGGTCAATATATGCATGTTTGATTTTTGTTTATTTGTTTGGTCTCTCACTTTCTCTATCTCTCTTGGTCCGTTTTCTCTCTCTCTCTCTCTCTCTCTCTCTCTCTCTCTCTCTCTCTCTCTCTCTCTCTCTCTCTCTCTCTCTCTCTCTCTCTCTCCCTCTCTCTCTCTCTCTCTCTCTCTCTCTCTCTCTCTCTCTCTCTCCCTCTCTCTCTCTCTCTCTCTCTCTCTCTCTCTCTCTCTCTCTCTCTCTCTCTCTCTCTCTCTCTCTCTCTCTCTCTCTCTCTCTCTCTCTCTCCCTCTCTCTCTCTCTCTCTCTCTCTCTCTCATCTCTCTCTCTCTCTCTCTCTCTCTCTCTCTCTCTCTCTCTCTCTCTCTCTCTTCTTTTGTCCAATCTTCCTCCTTTTCTAATTTTTCTTCTCCTTTTCATCCCTAAAAAAGAAAAAAAAGAAATAGAGAAATGAATATATGAATAGATAAACTTCAATAAATTAACAAATAAGTGAAAGAAAAGAGAATAAATAAATCAATTAAAAGTAAATAATGAAGAGGTAGAGGGAGAGGGGAGGCATAACAGGGGGGGGGGGGAGGATTCGAGAAGGGGGAGGGGGAGA
>BOPN01000828.1:367359-376576 GCA_017312705.2 Penaeus japonicus | reverse complement strand
TCTCCCTCTCCTCCCCCCTCCCCCTCCCCTCCCCCTCCTCTCCCCCTTCCCCTCCTCTCCCTTCCCTACAGGTTAGTTAACGAATGCCTATGCCTTGCACGTGCCACCTCCCCTGGGGAAATTTATCATACATGCGGGGTGTGGCGTAATGTAAACATTGCTGTCTCGTTGTTACTAATTTTTTTATTTATTATTTTTTTCTATAGTGTTATTCTGTTTTGGGGAGTGTGGGGGATCGGGATGTAATTTGTACATTTCTCATAGAGAGAGAGAGAAAGAGGGAGGGAGGGAGGGAGGGAGGGAGAGAGAGAGAGAGAGAGAGAGAGAGAGAGAGAGAGAGAGAGAGAGAGATGCACTCATTGTCCTTTTAATGTAAAGTGTGAGGATTAGTTTGCATCAACATAATGGGAGACGAAGAAGGAGAGGTGATAGTGATGATAATGATGAAAGAGAAGAGCAAGAGTGATAATAGTGAAGATGATGATAATGACAAAAGGAGAGAATACAAATGATGATAATAATAACTTTAACAATGATAATAATGATAACTAGAATACTGATGAGAGCAAGAATGATAACGATTATAATAATTACATTGACAATGATGGTGGTTGTAGTATAAACAAGAGTACTGGCGATGATGATAATAAATATTGCAGAAACAATATAATTATCATACTGATTATTTAGATGATGATTTAGTGATGAAAATAATGATAATTAAGATAGATATTATTATACTGATAATGATAATCGTAACAAAACCGATAATGATGATTTAAATTACCATAATCATATGATAATGACAGCAACAATCGCTAAAAAAACAGCCAAAATAAATAACAAATGAAAAGAAGTATATGAAAAAAATAGATTAAAGAAAAAATAAACGAACAAAATAGAAAAAAATGAAAGGATAAGCAGCGTATAACAACTCAAGGTAAAGGTGTGAACTAGTTAACACGCGTTCACACCTTCCAGTCACGTGTGTCCGTGTTACCCAAACACACGTAACGCACATATGTTTATTCCGTTATTGTTTCTTGGTGTTCAGTTTAAGAAAATTGTCGTTATTATTTTCATTATTTTCTTTATCATTATTATCGTAATGATTGTTAACCACATTATGATTGTTATTATTGTTATTATTATTGTTTTTTTTATCATCATTACTTTTCTTATCATTATTGATATTATCATTATAATTATAATCACCTCTATTACCGTTACCATTATTGTTATTGCTATTATAATTACTCTTATTCATCACTCACACACGCGCATACATACATACACACACACACACACACACACACACACAAAACAACAACAACAACAACAACACACATACACACAAAACAACAACAACAACACAACACACACACACACAAAACAACAACAACAACACACACACACACAAACACAAAACAACAACACACACATATCCACACACCCACACACCTCCACAAACACGCTCATACCATGCAGTCAGTCACGAGTGTAATATCCCCCCCCCCCCCACACACACACACGTTTATGGTAACCGTGATATTAGGTTGAAGTGAGTGTCTGTCTTTGTCTTCTGTTTATGGCACGTGGAATAACAACAATATTGATGATGGTGATGGTGATGATGTTGATGTTGATGTTGATGTTGATGTTGATGTTGATGTTGATGTTGATGTTGATGTTGATGTTGATGACAATGATGATGGTGATGATAATGGTGGTGGTGGTGATGGTAATAGTAACAATAATGATAATGATTATGATGATAATGATAATACTGATGATAATGATACCAGTGCTATTAATAAGGATAATACCAATGACGATAATGATGCTAAATCCAATGATCATTATAATGGTAATGATTATGATGATAGTAATAATTATTTTCTATTATTGGTATTACCTTTATCATTATTATCAATATTATTATCATTATTATCGTAATTATCACTACAATCGTTATTCCCAACAGCAACAGTATAGAATATATAGAATGATCTTTATTATTAAATAAAACAAATACACACGCAAATAAATCATATGTAATAACAATATATTTTTTTCCTTTCTCTCTGACTCATTCCATAAGATTTATTAAAAGGTCTCTTTGACTTACGATTCATAGAAAAGAAAAGAACGTCAGTGGGTTTTATTTATCGCCGATCGACAGTGTCACGTGATCGAAATGAATTTGTATTTATGCAGAAAGATGGCCCCGTGTCTGTTTTGTGTTCGTTTCGTGGCTTTGGCGTCGTCTTCCTCTTTGTGTATGTTATTATTGTTGATGTTGTTATTATTATTTTTGTTTATTGTCTTTATCATTGATATCATTAGTGATGTTATTGTTGATACTGTTATTATCATTATTATTGATATTTACATTATTAACGTTATCGTTATTATTGTTGTGATGATTATTTTTATCATTGTAATTGTCATCATCATTATAATTTTTATTATTGCTATTGTTACTATTATTAACATTATTATCATTAATATCATCAAATTATTGTCTCTATCAGCATGAGTAGCAGTAGTAACATTATTATTTCTATTGTAATTATTATCATTATCATCATCATCATTATCATCATCATCATTATCATTTTCATTATCATCATCATCATCATCATCATCATTATCATTTTCATTATCATCATCATCATCATCATCATTACCATTGACATCATTACCATCAATATCAATATCATTATCATCACATTCATCATTATCTCACCATCATTAGTAACATCTCTTTATATATTTCTTGGTCCTATTCCATTTAATTCGTTGTATTTCACTCCTGGAAGAGTTTCCTTTTGCAACTAACTTTCCATGCAACGCTTTTGATCGCTTAGGTCACGGAAGGTCAACATTGCCTGTTTGTTTGTCTGTCTATGTATTTCTCTCGCTCCCTCTTTCATTCTCTCTCTCTCTCTCGCGCGCGCGCTATCTCTCTCTCGCTATCTCTCTCTCTTTCCCTCCCACCTTTCTCTCTCTCTCTCTCTCATTTCTCTCTCTCTCTCTCTCTTTCTCTCTCTCTCTCTCTCTCTCTCTCTCTCTCTCTCTCTCTCTCTCTCGCGCGCGCGCTCTCTCTCTCTCTCTCTCTCTCTCTCTCTCTCTCTCTCTCTCTCTCTCTCTCTCTCTCTCTCTCTCTCTCTCTCTCTCTCTCTCTCTCTCTCTCTCTCTCTCTCTCTCTCAGAACAACAAATACAGAAGATTTTCGGTGTCCACGTGTCCAAACCAACCCCTCCCCCCTCCCCTTCCCCCCTCCTCCTTCCCCCTCATTTCGCATCGCTACCTGTGTGATGACATTTAACACCTTCTCTCTCACACCTTTCTCTTTCTCACTTCCCCTTTTCGTCCCTCATTTTTTTCACCTTCCCTTCTTCCTCCTCTGTTTCTTCCTCGTTCCTCTTCTTTATCCCCCATTTTTGTTTCTTCTCCTTCTCCTATCCCCGTCTTTCCCTACCTCTTCTATCTCGTCCCTTTTCACCTATCCCTCTTCTTTCTCCTCCTCCTCCTTTTATTCCTCCCTTCACATATCCCACTCCCTACTCCGCCCTTTACTCTCTCTTCATGAATCCCACTCCCTCCTCCTCCCTTTACCTATCCTTTTCCATTTACCCTCCCTTCACCTGAACCCACTCCCTCCCCCCTCACTCTCCTTCCCTCTGCCCTTTCTCCTCCCTTCCTCCCTTCCCTCTGCCCTTTCCCCTCCCTTCCTCTCTTCCCGTCCCCCTTCTCCATTATCTCCTACCTCCCAGCTTCCACCCCTCCATCTTCTCCTCCCCCTCCCTCCTTTCCCTCTACCGACCCCCTCATTAACTCTTTTCACCTATTTTTCTGCACCTGCCATAATTCTCACTCCTCATCGCTCCTCGTGCCCCTGTGATTTATCATGTTTACTGTTGCTTTATATAGATTTTCATTATCTTTTCATCCATAAGTATATTTTCACACATATATACATGTATTGTTTATGTGTAAGATTAATTTAAATGGTTTATATGATGAGATAGCTTATATTGATTCATTGTGTTATTTGCTCATGATAATAGCTTGCATACTTTTATGTAAATGACATTGAAACATAATAGATTTCATTTTCATGTTAGTTGGCAAGTCCTTTGATGTACACTCAGTTTGAATAGGATTTCATTACAGTTTTTTCACATTAATTTTGTCCTTAATTTATTCATTTTATGTTCTGTCCAATGGCCCAAAACGAGGGTGTATATTAGGAGAAAAATAAAAAAAATGATAAAGGAATCTCACCTTCAAGATTATAAATAACAAAAGGAAGGCGATTTTTTTTACAACAGAGAATCACTCGCGTTCAATACTCGCCCGGAAGAAAAATAGCCATATATATCATACATATATATACTATTTCACGGTACTCCAACAGAAACCCGTTGAAAAGAGGAGAAACCAATATCTCCCAATCATACTTTGGTGATTTAAGGTCAAAGGTCGTACTCAGGTCATAGGATTTGCTTGTTAGGTGAAAAATTACTCGCCACCTCTCAAAGGATTTGGTAACAGAATGGGCGTGTATGTGTGTGTGTGTGTGTGTGTGTGTGTGTGTGTGTGTGTGTGTGTGTGTGTGTGTGTGTGTGTGTATGTGTGTGTGTGTGTGTTTGTGAGGGGGAGGAGGATATGTACTTGTGTGAGTGTTCTTCGTTTTCTTAATATTTTCGTTTTTTTCTCGGTTTTAGAAAGGGTGAAAGAAAACATTTTCCAAGACTGGTGGAGTTAGTTTTTAGAAATTATTTTAATTACGTATTGATTGTGTGTGTTTGCGTGCGTGTGTGGGTGTCAAGGTTACGCAAAAACTACATATATATTAGTGAATCATCTTCCTCGCTTTTGAATCAATATGCGTGTCAGGAGCCGAATCTTAGCACGAGGTTATATATTGATCCTTTGCCTGGCTTCACTACTTCCTCTTTCCATCTTCTCTTCCTCCTACCTCCTATTTCCTTCTCCTCTTCCTTTCCTCCATCCTTCTCTAACACCTCTCTCCTTTCTCTTCTCCACTTCTCCCTCCCTCCTTTCTGTCTCTCCACCTTCCCCCTCCTTCCACTTTCCCACCTTCCTGTCTTTCCATCCTCCCTTCCTCTCTCCTTCCCTCTATTTTCCCATCCTCTTTCCCTTTCTCAATCTCCCCATCTTCTTTCCCTCTCTTCTTCCTTCCCTCTATCTCCCCATCCCCTTCTCCTCCTTCCCTCCACCCCCATGCCCCTCGCTATTCCCCCTCCCCCTCTCCCCTTCGACCCAACAGAGGTCACGAAAACCTCCCTCTTTAAATCCAGACGAACTCTCAAATCGCCGAATTCAGAACACGAGACTTCTGGGTAATCTCCCTCTCTCGTGGTCTAAAAGATAATCCTTAAGAGGAGGGGGTTGGAGGGTAAATAACACTTCAGGTATCCTGAATGTAAATACGCATTTAGCTTTATTTTTTGTTTTTGTTTTTAGATGTATTTTCACTTTGGAACATTATGCCTGTTGTAATTATTTTATGTGTATTGTCTAAAAAGCGTTTCAAGCATCCTGAATGTAAATATGCATTTTATTGTTTGTGTGTATTTTCTCTTTACGTCAGTAATCATGTTATAATTAATATATATATATATATATATATATATATATATATATATATATATATATATATATATATATATATATTGTCTAATCAATGTATCTGTTAGTGTTTTATCATTCCTATGGATATATATTTTAATAAAGAGAATGGATATAAAACAGTCACTAACACTTCAAGGACCCTGAATATAGATAAACGCTATTGGGTTATTTCTGGACATACTTTATTTGTATATAAATACGCCTGTTTGGTGATTACATACCATATACTTTAGCTATATATTAATATGTTATTCTAACCACAGAGAGTAAAAAGAGGGAAATAAATTAAGAAAAAATACACAAAAAACAGAGTCGATGAAAACGGTCCATCTACGCGTTAGTCATCTGTTTTTATCCATATTTTATTACTGGCTTCGTGGAATTAAGGACCAGTTGGTGAGTCGATAGCGTGACGAAAAGTCACGACAATTTTTCACTCATATTCGGATTCATCTTTAAGGAAATATATTGTATATATATTTTTGCTTTGCTTAGAGTAACACAGATCGGCAGAGACTTGTCTATGGCTCGATTATTTACTCTTTATATATGTTTATTGAATTTATTCTTGCTGTTATCATTATTACTATCATCATTATCATTATTATTATTATTATTATCATCATATTTATTATTATTATTCTCATTGTTATTGTTATTATTATTATTATTATCATTTTTGTTGTTATTTAAATTTTAGCGTAATTATGATTATTTTTGTTATTATTATTTTGATTTTTATCATAAATATCATTATCATTTTATTAGCGGTTTTATTGCTATTATCGTTAGTATTAGTATTAGAATTAATAATAAGGATGATAATTATTATCATTACCATTATTTTTATTATTGCCATTATTATTATTGTTGTTGTTATTATCATTACTATTGTTATTGTTATTATTATTATAACTATTATTATTATTATCATCATTATTCTCATTATCGTCATTTTTATTATCATAATTGTTATCGTTATCATTATTATCGTGATCATTATCATTGTTATTATTACTATTGCTATTATTATCATTGTTATTATAATTATTATTGTTGTTATTATCAATATTATTATCATTATTGTTATCACTATCATCATGATTATTGTTGTAATCGTTATCATCATTATTATTATAATGATGATGGGGGTTATCATGATCATGATCCTCATCGTTATCATCATCATTATTTTCATTATTGTTGCAAGTGTACTTTTGTTATTCTTGTTATCATCATCATTATTATTGTTACTATTATTTTTTGTTATCATTATCATCATCATCATTATCTATATTGTTATTTTTGGTGATATTGTTATTTTTATTTTCATTGTTGTTATTATTATTATTATCATGGGTATTAATATTACTATTATTGTCGCAGAGAGAGACAGAGAGAAATAGGCAGGAAGAGGAAACGGAAGAGGGAGAAAATAGACAGGCAGGAGGAGAAAGAGAAAGAGATAAATAGAAACAGAGAGATAGGCAGTCAGACAGACGGACAGTGAGACACGTACAATGAAAGACAAAAGACCAGCAGTTATCTACTAAGCGCACGTCCCTCCCCTCTCCCCTCCCCTTCCCCCTTTCCTTCCCCATCCTCCTCCCCCTTCCGTCTCACACTCCCTCTCCCCCCTCCCCCTCTCCCTTTCTCCCTCTCACACTCCCCCTCCTCTCCCTCTCTCCCCCTCCCCTCCTCCCCCTTACCCCTCCCTCTCTCCCTCCCCTCCCTCCCCTCCCCTTCCTCCCCTGCCATTGAAATACCTGCGTGCATGTGACTTAGTGGTGTGGTTGTGTGTGCTGGATTCAACGAATTATATTCATTTGTCAAGCCTTGTTATTTGCTTTGGAGATTTCGGCGCTGTCTGTCGGTAAATCTCTGGGTATTTTGTCCTGTGAGTGTGCTTGGTTTTTGTGTGTGTTCGTTTGGTTGTAAAGTTGACGCATGTTGGAATGAGTTTGGTTGCGAGGTTGAAATGACTTTGGTTGCGAGGTTTACGCAAGTTGGAATGAGTTTGGTTGTGAGGTTGGAATGGGTTTGGTTGCAAAGTTTACGCAAGTTGGAATGAGTTTGGTTGCGAGGTTGGAATGAGTTTGGTTGCTAGGTTTACGCAAGTTGGAATGAGTTTGGTTGCGAGGTTGGAATGAGTTTGGTTGCTAGGTTTACGCAAAGTAGAATGAGTTTGGTTGCAATGTTTACGCAAGTTGGAATGAGTTTGGTTGCAAGGTTTACGCAATTTAGAATGAGTTTGAGTGGTTGCTTGTGTGTCTCTCCTGTACGTCTCTGTGTTTGTGTTTGTTTGTTTACGTATATTTATTGGTGTGTTCATATGTGTGTATTAGCGAAATTATTTATGAATATAAACACGTGTGTATGTCTGTGTGTGATTATATATGTCAAGGTATGTAAATTACCGACCTTGGTATGTGTTTGTGGTCGTCAGTACGTTTTATGGGCGTGTGTGCATGTGGATTGTAACATCACCTCGCATTATTATAATTTAGTGTCATAAATGTTTTGTTAAAAGAAGATAGATAGATAGAAAAAAATAATTAAATCCCTCTGATTCATCTAAATATATAGAAAGATAGATACAACCTATCCCCCACCCCCCAATAAAAAGGAAAAAGGGAAATACAATACCAAAAAACTCCCCCCTCCCCCCCATTCATCTCTCGCTCTTTGCATGCATCGAAAATAAAAAATCCATTGTCCAAAAAAGAAAGAAAGAAAGAAAACGAATCTATCTAAAAAATAGGGTTCGTAACAGTTTGAACAGCGATGGCCGGTCAGTGGATTAGGAAATCAATAGGAATGGTTTACCGCAGTGCTGTGATGCGGCCTTAGAACAGCGCTTAGGCTCTGATGGCTCTAATGGCTCTTAAATGTTTAGAATAAGGATGGTGGAAGGAGTGGAGGGAGGACATATATATGTATTATCCTTTTTCTTTTGTCTCTGTTTGTCTATGGTTTAGGATTTTTTTTCTCTTTATTTTCTTTACTCGATGTCTCTGATTTTCTCTCTTTCTCTCTCTCTCTCTCTCTCTCTGATTCTCTCTCTCTCTCTCGCTCTCGCTCTCTTTCTCTCTCTCTCTCTCTCTCTCCCTCTCCCTCTCCCTCTCCCTCTTCCCTCCTTATCTCTCTTTCTCGCTTCGTTTTGGCTTGGGAACAACTATCAGCTGAGTTGAATAGGTAAGGAATATATCTAACTATCTACCTATCTATCTATATCTATTTATATTTATTTATACACAAATCTATATATCTGTCTGCGCGTGCGTGTGCGTGCGTATATCATATGCCGTTTCAATTGTTTTTGAAAGAAAGGTTGTTTACAACATTTCTATTTTTGGGTGGCGCTTTTGCTCGTCGAATATGTTTTGCTCTGGTATTTCTGTGATGTCCATATTCATGATGCTTTCTGATGGCCATGCGTTGGTCATGTAAAACGAGGATATCATTAATATGTGCATATCAGCCGCCCAAATATAACAATGTAAATTAGTGGCCCATACATGCATTTGTCGAGGCTATTATGCGGTATTTATAC
>BOPN01000828.1:337359-339859 GCA_017312705.2 Penaeus japonicus | reverse complement strand
AGCCTGTCAGATAGTCAGTCAGTATGTCAGTCCTTTCATCCATTTGTCAGCTAGTCAGCCTGTTAGTCAGTGTTACGCGTCAGCATCCACCTGTCCTGCATTATATCCAACTTACAATATTTTATTCCATCCATCCATCCATCTATCCATCCATCCATCCATCCATCCATTCGTCCATCTATCCATCCACCCATCCATCCATTCGTCCATCCACCCATCCATCCATCCATCCATCCATCCATCTATCCATCCATCCTTCCATCCATCCATCCATTCGTCCATCCATCCATCCATCCATCCATCCATCCATCCTTCTATCCCTCCTATTTTTCACTCCATGGGAGACATCACGGGACCTTCCGCGGGACGGCCTCTTAACGGCGGCGGTAGAGATTATTTTCCCACGCTCTTATCAGCAGCCGTCCCGGGCACGTGCGCGGCGGTTGGGACGGGCGACGATAACGAGCGAGGGGGAGGGGCGAGGGAGAGGGGGAAGGGGAGAGGGGAGACGGGCGAGACAAGGAGGAGGGAGGGGAAGGAGGAGGAGGTGGTAGAGGGGGTAGTAGGGGTAGTAGGGGTGGAGGTGAATGGTAAAGGGAGAGGGAGAGGGGATGGAGGGGGGGAAGGTATAGGACGAAGGATGAGGGAAGGGGAGGGGTGGGGGACGTGTGTTTGTAGGGCAGGGGTACATTGGGAGGGGGGGAGGGAGAGAGAAGGGGGTAGGGACGGAATTGTACGGTTGGTTTGGAGGATATAGAAAAGAGAGGGAGTTTAGGGGGGAAAGGGAAGGGGTAAGGGACGGGAGTGGGGTCAGAAGGGGTGAGGGAAGGTTAGGAAGGGTCTTCAGAAGGGACAGAGGGGGGGGGGGGCGATATATATTGTTTTATCTCGTCGGTGCATCGTTCGTCGTAATGCTGTGTAGTCCGAGGGGAAAAGAACAGGTGAGGGACGCGATAAGGTAGGTCGGGTGACGATTGTGGAGGGGGGGGGTCTGAGTGAGGGAGGGGTGGAGGTGTGTGTGTGTGTGAGTGTGTGAGAGTGTGAATGCAATAGCGAGAGCGAATGGGTAGTACGAGTGAGCGAGGAGTTTGCGACGGGAGTGAGCTTTCTGTGAGTGCTGGTGCAGGTGTGCGTCGGGTTCGTCATCGTCGCCGCTGTCGTCTTGCCGGTCGCTAAGGAGTAGAGTGTCGCGGCTCGATGAAGCGTGGCGTGGCTTAGAATAGCTCGGCGAGGCCTGTCATACCTTTCGCCCTCATTAATTACGCAGTCCCGGGACAGCCTATGTTTGTGAGTGCGAGCAAAGGAAATGGACACGTTTAATACACTTGCCAAAGCCCGCACGCGAGCGGAGGGAGAAGCGCGCGACACCCGTACTCCTCCTCTCCGCCCCTCCCCTCTACGATTCTCCTCTCCCCTCCTCCCCCCGTCCTGGCTGAGGCGAGTGATATCGTTGTTACGTCATCTGTCGACGTCTCGCGGAGGGCAAGGAGAGCTCCGAGTGCCCCTCAGTATCACTAACTTGTTTCCTGTGTCGGTAGAGCTCTCCCCCCCTTCTTTCCTCTCTCGCCTGCTGCCTTCCTGCTCATCTACTTACGTGCGTGTAGGCGTGTGCAGGGAGTGTGTGGGAGTATTCTTGTGTTTTTGAGTGCGGGCACGTGTGTTTAATTTACTTGTTTATACAGCAAAAGAGTTTTCGCGCGGCGATCAGAGTCCATACGGGCTTGGGTTTCCTTACGGGCCCGTCGCTAGCGTTGGCGAAGGTGTAGTCAGCCAGCGCTGTCGGTGGCAGTGCACGCGAGACATTCTCTCCTCTCGTCCAGTGTCGGTCGCCCGTCCGCTCGCTGGCTCGCTCGCTGCTCGTCTGAGGCAGGGACGACGAGCTCCAAGCATTTCCAGCTGTAAGCGCCGCGTCCAACAACGGGCTACCGGGAACAGACGGACCGCTGCTTCTTCCCTCTTCTCTTCCACCTGATCCACCCTCCTCGCCCATCCATCTCCCCCTCGTCCACCCCACCTCCTCCTCCTCCACCACCACCTCGCTCGGTCCCTCGCACGTCCTCCCCTCCCGGCCATGCTGAGGAGGAGGAGAGGGAGGAGGTGGTGGCATGACCCGTTCAGGAGAAAGGTAGGAATGATCCGGATTCAAGAGTGCTTGGGGAATGAGACCCGTGGCTTGAGCATGCGCTTTCAAGGGTGGCATTGCCTCGCGCCGCCGCTGCCTGTTCATGCACGAGTTATTTTTGTTATGGGATTCGCCCCCTCCCCCCCTTCCCTCCCTCCCTCCCTCCCTCCCACTCAAAGCCCCTGCGCCTGCGAGCCGTCTCAAGGTGATAGGCGGAAAGGAGGAGGGGGGGGGGGGTTGGGGCAGTGGAGGGGTTGGGCTGGGGACAGGAATTGGGAGTTAGGAGTAGGGGTAGGAGTAACGGGAAGGATAGGGATAGGAGTAAGAATAGGAGTAGGAATAGGAGTATGGCTATCACTGTCTGCATGCCTGTGTGTG
>BOPN01000828.1:309859-319859 GCA_017312705.2 Penaeus japonicus | reverse complement strand
CTTTTGAAAGTAGATCAGTGCAGGAGACACTTATGAATTAAGCAAAAATGTATGAAACGATTATAAAAGAATGGAAAGAGAATAGACGAGAAAGATCCCATTTGAAAACAAACGGAGGTACATATATAAAGCGAGTATAACGAATACCTTTATAAAAACAATTTATAAAGAGGAAGAACAGACGAAACCGTCTCCGTAAAAAGGATAAACAACAACAACAAATAATGTTAACGGTTTTTAAAGCGAATAGACAAACAAAACCTCCTTAGAAAGAAGTTGCAGATCGTTATCCAAGACTCTAACTGTCGGCCGGATGCTGGAAGATCAGCTGTTTAGTAGATCAGCTGTTCAGTAGATCAGCTGTTCAGTAGATCAGCTGTTCAGTGTCCAGTCGGTTCTGTTGAGATATCAGTTTTGAACATTTTTTTTCTTTCTCAAGGGCGATCGGGAACTTAATGGATGTGTAGCAGGATACTTTTTGTTGATTTTGTTAGGTTGTTTAGGATGTTGTTGTGAGGTGAGATTACGTTAGTTGTTTTGTTGTCTTTTTTTGTGTGTGTGATTTTATGATGGTTATTGTCGTTTTTTTCTCTGATTATTTATTACTTTTATTTCTTTAGTGTTTATTTATTCATTTATTTCTTTATCTAGTTATTGTAACTTGAGTTTATGACTGGTTGTGGATACTATTGCTATCCAACATTTGATAATAGGTTAAAGTCTGTACCGTTGATCATGCCAAAGATAATCACATTTTTTGAGAGACTCGCACTTAACTTAACACACCCAAATTTCAGAAAATCTAAAATCAATTCATGGCAACAAATGCACCTATTAAGGCACCAGTATTCCGAGTACTTACAAGAAAGAGAGAGGGAACTAAAACAAAACAAACAAACAGGCAAGCAAACAAACAAACAAGCAAACTTCCGTCCTGATCTCGGGTATATTCCGAACGACTTCCTAAACCCAGTGTTTTGAGCTCGACGTGAACCGTGGCGTAAAAAGCCTTTGCATACGAAAGGCTTTTCTTTTTACGTCGACATGTAGGTTGCTGCTATTAGGGAGGGGGCAGGGGGAGGTACCTGAAGGGGTGAGGGGAAGGGAATGATAAGGGCGGGGAAGGGAGGGGGTAGATAATGGGGGAGGGGAAGAGGAAGGGCAGAGGGTGAGGTTTTAGAATGTGTTTAGGTGTTGTTTGCATGTGTTAATGTGTGTTTAGGGTGTTAGGGTATGTGGAGATGTTCGGAAGTATAAGGAGTGTTGTTGGAAGGCGATTAAAAGATGTTGGAAGGTGTTAGAATACATTAGAGCGTATTATGATGTTTTATATATGTATATCATATAGGAAAGGTTTTGGATATGTTGTGATACACTATGACGCGTAGAAATAGAAACAAAGAGATATTCCCTCAGTTACGTTTTTTTTCGTCTTTTGGAGTTAGGTGTAAGGGTGAGGGTGGAGGGGGAGGGGGAGGGGGGGGGAGGGGGGAGAAGATAGATTTACAGTACCTATGAGGAAGAGGTTTGGTATCAACTCTTGGGTAGGTAGAGGGTAAGGGAGGTATAGGGGAGATAGGGTGAAAGGAAGGGTGTAGAAGGGTGTCGGAGGGGCAGGGTGTGGTGCGGGGGTGTGTGTGTGAAGATAGGGTGAAGGAAGGATATAGAAGGAGTGTAGCGAAGGGTGTGGTAGGTGGAGGGAGCGAGCGATGGAGGGTGAAGGGAAGGGTTGGGTAGAAGGGTCCGGGTGAAGGGGAACCGTTGTTTTAGATCAGGTGTTAAAGGTAAACTGTTGGTCCGCACAGTCGCACGCCCATTGGAGGCTGAAGGTGAGACTCGAGGGGCGGGAAGGTGAGGTGCCTGGGTAGGGGGGGGGAGGTGAAGAAAGGGGGTAGGGTGGGGTGACAAGGGGGGAGGGGAGAGATTTCGGGATTTGCTCTCGATTCATTAACGTCTCTCGTCCTGTTGCTGTGGAGTTGCTGTGATATGGTCCTTTTTTTTGGAGGGGGGGGGGTCGAAGGACGCCCTGTTGCAATAGCAGGTTGTTCTCGTTGCCGTTACTCGCAAGGGAGCCACGATCCTCCTCCCGCTCTCTCTGTTTCTCTCTCTCTCTGTCTCTGTCTCTCTCTCTCTCTCTCTCTCTCTCTCTCTCTCTCTCTCTCTCTCTCTCTCTCCCTCTCCCTCTCCCTCTCCCTCTCCCTCTCCCTCCCTCTCTCCCTCCCTCCCTCCCTCCCTCCCTCCCTCCCTCTCTTCCCCATCCCTCTTCCTCCCTCCTCCCTCCCTCCTCCCTCCCTCCTCCCTCCTCCACCCCCCCTTCACCCTCCCCCTCTCCCCCTCCTCCATTAAAGAGCAAGTCAATATACCTACGTACGCACAGGACTGATTATTGTGTCTTTTGTTTTGATGGAATTGAATAGACGTTTGATTCAGAAGTTGAATGAATGGGATACAAAGAGAATAGAGTTAGTGGGTTTGGATTCCTTTCTTTTAATTGATGTGCTAATGATTTGATTAATGATGATGAGGACGATAGTGATGATGGATGAGAAGGAGGAGGAGTAGGAGTAGGAGAGAGAGAAGGGTGAATAAGAAGGACTAATGATGACAATGATGTTCCATTAGTAGCGATGAGCGATAATGACGATGGTGGTGATAGAATGGTGTTTGTGATGGCGCAATAGAGGCTATGGGGGCACTGCGATAAACACTGTAGCACGTGACACCGTACACCGTGCCCTGTGGAATCTATTTTTGGATAGTGCCAGTTGATGATAGGGAATGAGGAGGGAAGGAAGAGGGGGGGGGGGGGGGTGGCACCTGGCGTGTCGTATGCCTTTGCGTGTCAGAAGCCATGCCACGTGAAATCTCTTTCGACTGTGCCATTTTGGGGAGTTGGGGAGTAGGAAGGGAGAGGGGAAGGGACGGAATAGGAGTAGGGAGAAGGAAGGGAGGAAGGGAGGGAGGGAGGAAGGGAGGGAGGGGCAAGGGGGAAGGGGCGGAGAAGGATGGCACCTGCGTGTCATATGCCCCTTCGTGCCAAATGGTCTCGCGTGTTGGAAGCCTCGTGCGTGTGTCGGGCGGCGCTGACCACTCGGGGTCTCCTCGGCGCCCGCATTGTGGCGGCGAGGGCGACTGCGGGAGGGACGTGAAGGGAGGGAGGTGGGGGTGGAAGGGGTAGGGTGGGGTGGGGATGGGATGGGATGGGATGGGATGGGATGGGGGTTGCAGGAAGGGCGAAATCTGCATTGTCTGTGGATAATAATAAGGAAAAAAACGTGATCTTTGTTTTATATTTGCACGTGTTTGTTTTTGTTTGTTTGTGCCGTGTATAGTGGTGGTAGGTAGTAGGGGAGGGGCTTTTGTTATTACTTATAAGCTCTTTGTTGTTGTTGTTATTGTTGTTTTTGTTAGTTTCGTTTGTTGTTCGTCGCCATTGTTATTTTTGTTGCATGGTTTATTATTAACTTTGTTGTTCTCGTCGGCATCGTTGTCGTCAGCGTATTATTATTATTATTATTATTATTATTATTATTATTATTGTTGTTATTATTACCCTCACCATTGTTATTGTTATCATTATTGTTATTATTATCAGTATTATTATTAGCAATATTATGATAGTGTTATTGCAATTGTTATTATGATTGCAATTATGATTATTGTTACTTTTTATTATTATTATTGATATTACTATTATCATAATCATCATCATCATCATCATCATCATCATCATTTTCATTGTTGTTATAACTCTTACTTACACTTATAATCATTATTGATGTAATGCATTCTTGCTCTTGTTGTTTTTTCGTTCTTGTCTGGATATTAGCCTCCTCCCTCTCCCTTCTTTCCTTCCTTCCTTCCTTCCTCTCCCTTCCCTCCCCTTTCTCTCTTTCCCTCCCTTTCTCCCCTTCCTCTCCTCTCCTCTCCCTCCCTTTCTCCCCTTCCTCTCCTCTCCTATCCCCCACCCCCCCTCCCTCCCTCCCCCCTCCCCCTCCCTCCCCCCTCTCTTTCTCTTCCCTCCCCTCCCTTCCTTTCCTCCCCCATCCCCCATCCCCCGCCCTCCATGGCTTGATGATGTGTGCCAACCTTTCGCAGTTTGTATAACCGAGAGATTATACTTCCGGAGCGAATCCCTCGATGGTGTTCTATTTTGTTTTCTCTTCTCATTTGTTTCATATTTTCTTTCTTCATCTAATCCCTCTTCTTTTTGTCTTCTCATTTTCTTCCTTTCTTTCTTCCAGTTCCCCTCTTATTGTCTTTCCTCTTTTTTCTCCACTCTTCCTCTACTTTCTTGCTTTCTTCCTCCCTCTTTTTCCCCCCTCTCTTCCTCTTCTTTCTTCCTTCCATCTTCCACCTTTTATTCATTCTGTTTTTTTTCCTTTCCTGCCTTCTTACCTCCTCCCCTCATCCTGTTTTTTTCCTTTCCTATTACCGCTTCCTCTATCATTCTGCTCTCTGTTTTTTTTTTCAATTTCTCCATTTCTTACTTTTGGTTATACATGCCATCATTTATTATATTTTCTTATTCATCTCTTACAATTTATTACATTTTGTTATGAATTTGTTTTGACTTATTAAGTCTTCTTATCAATATATCCTGTATTACGGCTTCTATCTCCTCATTTCCCCGTTTATTATCATTTTGTTGTCTCCTTTCTTTTAATTTATTTTTAGCACTGACTCTTTTCTTATTATTAATTTCTCTTCTTTTCTCTTCCCATTTCTTACGCCTTGTTTCTTTTCTTTTCATTTCCTTCGATTTGACTCTTTGTTTCACATTTATTATCTCATCTCTTTTCTCTTCTCATTTCTTTCGCCTTGTCTCTTCTCTTCTCACTTCTTTCGCCTCGTCTTTATTTCCTTTCATTTTCCTTCCTCGATTACGATTCCTCGCTTCTCTTTTCTTCTTTAGTCCATCCCCCCATCCACCCCACCCCCACCCCCACCCCACTCCCACCCCCAAACCCCTTGTCAGTTCATGATTTGTACCACCCTCCCTCCCCCGCCGTGGTCAGTCACCCTCATGCACGGAATTCCTGTAGGGTGCATGGCGGTATGTGTGTCATGTCTCGGCGTTCGTCATTGCATGACTGGTTGCTCTTGATTGGTTTGTTTGGTTGTTTGTTTGTTTGTTTTTTCTCTTGTTCTCTTTCATTGTTATTGTTGTTTGTTTGTTTGATCTGTTCTTGGCCGTTGGGTGGGAGTGGGTGGGAGTGGGAGAGGGATAGGGAGTGAGGGAGCGGAGTGGGTCAAGGAAAGGAGAGGAGAGTTGGGGAGGGACTGGAAGAGGACATAGAGTGGGAGAAGGGAAGGGAGCGAGAGAGGGAGTAGGAGAGGAGAGAGATTGTGGGAGACACATAGAATTAGAGTGAGGGGGAAGGAGAGGGAAAAGGACGAGAACGTGCAAGAGAGAGAGAGAGAGGGAGAAAGAGAGAAGAGTAGAGAAGAGAAGACAAAAGAAAAGAAAATAAAATAAAATAAAATAAAATAAAATAAAATAAAATCAAAGAAAAACGAGAAAGAGAAAGGGAGAGAGAGAGGGGGGGAGAGAGAGGGAGAAAAAGAGAGAAATACCATAAACAAAGGAAAAGAAAGAAAAGGTACCCCAGGTGCATCTAAGGTTAGCCTCCTTAAAATAGACCCCGGCGTATAATGAGCGAGTCAATTTACCCCCCACCCCTACCCCCTCCCCCCTTTGCAAAAAAATGAAGGTTCTTGATCCGGCGTACCACATGAGCCCGGGTATTGGGGGGGGGGTGTAGGGAGCCAAATTAATTAATTCAAGATAGGGTGCCATGAAGGGGTATGTGTGTGTGTGTGGTGGGGGGGCGGGTATGGGTAGGCATGTTCGAAGTTGGGGGGGGGGGAAGGGGAAGGGGAATGAAAATGGAGGTAGGGTTAAGGGTGAATAAGTGGGGGAGGGGAGGGGTGGGGTAGTCTTCAGGGCGTGTGTGGGTACAGAGGAAGCGAGGGTCACGATCAATATAGGTAATGCCATGGTGAATATATTTTCTATTCGCTTGTCTCTCTTCTTCTTCTTTTTCTTCTTTTTTCTTCTTTGTCTTCCTCTCTTCAATCCTCCCCATTACCCATCCCCATCCATCTCCCCGCATCATACCCCTCGCCTTCCAGCTCCCTTCCTCTCTCTCCCTCTCCCACTCTTTCCCTCTCTCCCTCCCTCTCTCTCTCTCTCTCTCCCTCCCTCCCTCCCTCCCTCTCTCTCTCTCTCTCTCTCTCTCTCCCTCTCCCTCTCCCTCCCCCTCCCCCTCCCCCTCCCTCCCTCCCTCCCCCCCCCCCCCCTCCCTCTCTCTCTCTCTCTCTCTCTCTCTCTCTCTCTCTCTCTCTCTCTCTCTCTCTCTCTCTCTCTCTCTCCCTCCCTCCCTCCCTCCCTCCCTCCCTCCCTCCCTCCCTCCCTCCATTTTCACCCTCCACCAGCACCTCCAACCCCCTTCCCTGCGAGGTCATTGCCATCTTTATTGGTGTTCGTGTGACGTCACAGAACGAAGGGAAACACAGGAAAACACACAAATATATCAAAACTTTTTTTTTTCTCTTTTTTTTTTCTTTAAATTCTCTCTTCTTTTTATTTTCATTTTCTTTGCTTTCTTTTCTTTATTGTCGTTTTTGTCTTTCTCTCATCTTTGATCTTTATGAATGATCTCTCCTTGGTGACTTTAATTGGTTGTTGTTGTTGCTGATGTTTTTGTTGTTGGGATCATCTTTGCGGTGTTGTTGCCATGGCGATTTTTTTTATGAAGGATTAAAGATATCGAATAAAAAGTTTTAACTTTTTTTCGGTTTATTCTATTTACTTCCATGCTTCTTTTGGCCTATTTGCTGTTTCCTTTTTGTTCCTTTTTTATTCTTTACATTTTTATACCCTTTTCTTCTATATATGATCCTTCGTTATGTGTGCTTTACCTTCTGTTCTTTGTTTTGCCAATTCTTACTTCTTCCTTGTCGTCTTTATTTTTCTCTTTCTGTTTTATATGCCGTTTCTCCTTTGTAATTTGTTTTCGTTTTCTTTTTTATTCTGCCTATATTTTCAGATTTACCGTATTTTCTGTATCCTTTCTTTCGTGAGTTTTTTTGTCTTGTTTCAATCTCATGTATCCTATTATCTGATTTTAGCTTATTCATATATTTTTGTTCTCTTATGTTGTGTTTGTTCGTTTTCTAATCCGTCTCCTCTCTCATTTATTTTTATTCCCGTATTTTATTTACTTGTTCCTTTTTTTCTCTTCCCACTCTTCTTACCGTATATTATCTCTGCCTTCCTTCCTTCTCTTCTTTTTCCTCTCTCTCCATTCTTCGTTCTTTATCGTGCTCTGTGCCATAGTCTTCCCCTTCCCACACACACCTCCCCCGGTACACCGCAAGGATAGACGGAGGTTGAATCTTGCAGAAGGATAGATGGCCGGGGGAGGAAGAGGAGGAGGTGAGTTCGGTTGGGGGTTGGTAGAGGGGGAGGGGTAGGGGGATTGGATGGGTGGGTTGGGGGGGGGGGGGGGGGGGGGGGGGGGGGGATTGCAGGGGTTGCAGGGTCACGCACGCACGACGCCATTGCTCGCATTCCGTAAAGATTTCGCGGCGTCGAGGGAGGGTAGTGTCGGAAGTCATTTAAAGGATTGAGAAGGAATTTCTCGTAAAAAAGTTTGAGGTGTGGTGGGGGTGGATGGGAGGGGAGGGGAAGGGGTGGGAGGGGAGGGGGGGGGGGGGCAGCGAGTCGTACCCATGACTACTTCTGGCGTTGTTCTTGTTATTGTTATTGATGTTCCTTCCTCAGTAGCGGAAGTTCACCTGGAGGAAGGGAGGTGGGAAGAAGGGAGGGAAGGAGGAACCGCGATGTACCATGAATTTTTGCGTTGTTATTATCGTTATTATTATTGTTATTGTTATTGTTATTGTTCCTCTTCCGTGACCTTACCTCACCTGGTACTTAGTTCCCCAAGATCCGCTTGACTTTTCGCCTTCTGTAACCTCATGCGTTCGTGCTTTAAGATATGGGGCAACATTTTTTTTTTCTCAGGAAGCCGGGTGGTATAGGGTACTTATTTTTATAGGATAGTCTCCCCTTGGTGAGGTTAATCGAATTAGAAAATGGGGAAGTGCCGGTGCTGCTTCTGCACCCACGTAAACTCGTGTAGAATACATGGTGTATATACTGTGTATTTCATCTATTTAACTTGTATATCTATAATGTTTTTTATTCTTCTATGCATATACTGATGTGGAGATATGCACATGATATATGTGAGTGAGTGAGTGAGTGAGTGAGTGAGTGAGTGAGTGAGTATGTGTGAATGTGAATACGAGTGTTTCAACCCAATCCTCCTCTTCCTCTTCCATCTCCTCCCCTTTCTCCTCGAATACAATCACCGGAGTGGAGAGGAGAGAGAAGACACGAACCTCCAGGAAGCGAGAAGGAGTCGGTCGCCTCCTCGGGGACTCGGAGTGAATTCCGGAGGTTTGCAGTGAAGGATGTCTCATGGCAGGTCGAAGGAGGGAATGTGAGGGAAAGGGGAACGGTATGTGGAGGGGGGTGGGGGGTGGAGGGATGGGATATAGGGATATAGGAGGGGCCTAGATGGAGGGATGATAGGGTAGAATAGGGATGGAGGGGTAGGGGTATGTAGGAGACATAGAGGGGAAGAGGGAGGAAGGGAGGAGGGGAGGGGGTGGAAAGTCCGTGAAGGGGGGAAAGGATGGAAGGAGGGAAGGAGGGGAAAATAGAACTTTAAGTGTATGTATTCACCATAAGAATGAGTTAACAGACAAAAATAACAGCAAAAGAAGTAGAATGAAAATAAAGAAAGTTGATATAAAGAATAACAAAGCAAAAGGTGATTCTTTGAGGATGAAGTATTGTTAGAGTCCTGTGATTTTGCTGCTTTGGTCATTGGTGCGTAAGACTGACTGGGTCCACGGGGTGCGTGTGAGGGAGTTAGCAGGTTCGAGAAGAGGGAGGGGGAGAGGGAGGGATAAGGGAGAAGGGAGGTGTAGGAGGTGGTAATGGAGGTTCCTTCCCTCCCTCCCCTTCCTTTCTTCTCTCCCTCCTCACTTCCTTTCCCTCTTCATTCTCTCTCCCTAGCACTCTTTCCTTCCCTCCTCCTACATTCCTCCCTTTCTCTCTCCTCTCTTTCTCTCCGTTCTTCCCCTCTCCCTTCCCCCCTTCTCCACTTCTTCCATTTAAAGATATAACTCACTCACTTCTCTCCCTCCCTTCTTTCCTTTCTCCTTCTCCCTTCCCGCCCCGTCCCGTCCCGTCCCTTCCTCTCTCCCTCACCCTCTTTTACATCCTTCCATTCTTCCATCCCTCCTCTTCCTGTCCCTCCCACCAACCCTGTCTCTCGCCTTTCCTCCATCCATTCCTCTCTCTATCTCCCTCATTTCTTCCCCCTTAGCCTCCTTCTTCCACCCTCTCTCCCTTAGTCCTTCCCTCCAATCTTTCCCTCCCACCCTTCCTCCCATTCTACCCTTTCCCTTCAGGTCCATCCCTCTCCCTCCCTCCCTCCCTTCTAACCCTTCTCTCTCCCTCTCTCCCTTCCAACCCTTCCCTCCTAATCTATCTCCCTGCCCTGTACCTGGCAACCGATGTATTCTTAGTGTGCCAGCGTGTGTGCCATATCTCTGTCGCTCGCTCTCGCTCTCTCACTCTCTCTCTCTCGACCAGACCCTCTTGAACTTGTCTTCAGCCATGGGCAAGGCCAGGCATTCGTCCCCCCTGCCTCGCTTTCTTTCTTTCTTTTTTCGTTATCTCTCTCTCTCTCTCTCTCTCTCTCTCTCTCTCTCTCTCTCTCTCTCTCTCTCTCTCTCTCTCTCTCTCTCTCTCTCTCTCTCTCTCTCTCTCTCTCTCTCTCTCTCTCTCGTGTTTTTTTTCTCTCTCTCTGGGTTTTGTTCTCTTTCTTTGTTTTTTTCTTTCGTTCTTCTTTGTTTGTTTGTTTGCTTGTTTTTTCCTTATTTTCCTCGTTTTCTGTTTTTTTTCTTCTTTTATTTG
>BOPN01000828.1:297359-299859 GCA_017312705.2 Penaeus japonicus | reverse complement strand
CTCTCTCTCTCTCTGTTTGTCTCCCCCTCTCCCTCTCTCTCTCTGTTTGTCTCTTCCTCTCTCTTCCCCTCTCTCCCTCTCCCCCTCTCCTTTCTCTCCTTCCCCCCCTCCCCAATCCCCAACCCCCAACCCCCAGCCCCTACCCGAGCAGGCATCGCGGGAATCCGACGCCTCTGCACGTCGACGAGCGCGAGGCATGCCCCGTGGCCCGGCCGTGCTATTTTGCCGTGTCAGGGCGTTGCCGTTTCGGAGCTCTCTATTTTTACGCCCGCTACGATCCGCCGCGAACGAGCGGAAGAACGAACGGACGAGTGAGTGAGCGGATGAGCGAGCAAGTGAACGAATAAACGAATGAGTGAGTGACTGAACGAGTGAACGGATGAGCGATCGAGTGATCGAACGACAGAACGAGCGAACGAACGAACGAACGAACGAACGAACGAACGAACGAACGAACAAGCGAACGAACGAACAAGCGATTGAACGAATGAGCGAGCAGGTGAACGAACGAACGAGTAACCGAATGAGTGGAAGAACAAAAGACCGAACGGACGAGTGAACGACTGAACGAACGAACGAACGAACTGAAAAAAAGCGAGCGAGCAACCTGTACCAGTGAAAGAGGAAAGAGGAGGAGGAGGAGGAGGAGGAGGAGGAGGAGGAGGAGGAGGAGGAGGAGGAGGAGGAGGAGGAGGAGGGGAAGAGAGCTGGGGATAGTGGGATAGTGGGGGTGTAGGGGGGAAATTCATTTGAACTATCTATTGCTTACGTGTGCATGCGCAGTCGCCAGTAGAATGCTAGCGTGCCTCACCTGCTCAAAACGTAGTATCTGCGTCTTTTTATTTCTTGCCACATTGCGAACTTGGGCTTTGAGAAGGGGGGCATGGGGAGGGTGTGGGACCATGTGGAGGAGGGGGAGGTATTGGGAAAAGAAAGGTCTTAGGGGAGTGGATAGGGAGGGAAGGAGAAGGGAACCTGTGATATGGGGCATGTGGGGTGGGGGGGGGTGCGCCACCTAGGTCTGTCACTGTCTCAAATAACAATAATAATTTTGATGATAATTTTAATAAATTGCATATCAAGTAGGAAAGCTCTTGTATTTCTGAAGACGTCGGTAGCCCAAGCATTCCAGTCATGCACGCCGCGACGTCCTGCCTGATGCGATGTTATTGCATGATCTTAAACTCTCCCCGGGCGATGTTAATGAGGCAGGTTAATTATGATTAATATTCCAGCTGCAGGTATCGCTCGGGCAGTGGCTTCGTTCGGGATCGTCGTCTGGTTGATGGTTGATTGACAGGCGGTTGTCCCGAGGCTTTGGTTGTCGTTGCATGATTATTGTGATTATGGTTATGATGATGCTTGCAATAGTAGTGATGATGATAATGATAATGATGATGATGATGATGATGATGATGATGATGATGATGATGATGAGGAGGAGGAGGAGGAGGAGGAGGATGGCTATGATGTTTGTGAGGATAGTTGTAATAGTGGTAATGATGATGATGATGATGATTATAAAATTTGTAATAGTGGTGATGACGATAATGATGACAGTGGCGATGGTAATAATGGTAATGATAATGATAATGTTGATTATGATAATGATAACGATACTGATGATAATTATGATTGTGATGATAATGTTAATGATAATGGTGATGATAGAATGATTATAGATAGAATGATGATAATCATAATGATTATAGGTAAATGATGATAACATCAATCACAATAATGGTGATTGTGATGATGATAATGCTAATGATATTGATAATAAAAGTAACGATAAATTATAACAATAATGGCAATAATGATGATAAGAACGAAGAATATGATGATAATGATAACAACAATAATGATGATAATGATGGTGGTAATGATAATGATAAATGCAATAATGAATTGATAATAATAATAGTGATAATGATGATGATGATGACGATGATAACAATAACGTTGATGATGCTAAGGATAATGATAGTACGAGGTGATGATATAATATTGATAGCAATGATTATGATGATGATGGTAATGATAATATTTATCATAATATGACGTACACAAACACACATGTATTCTTTCTCACAAACTCGCTCTCGCTCTTTCACTTTACCACATCCTTCTCTCCCTCTTCCCTGCTCTCCCCCCCCCCCTCTCTCTCTCCTCCATCAAAATAGAGCTAAACGCCAAGTGAAATATCATTGTGCAACATCATTTCGTTGTCATGCAACAGTATATTTAGATCCAAGAACCCCCCCCCCCCCCTGTCAGAGTCAACTACTCCCTCGGTGCATTTTTTTTTTTTTTTATCGTATTTCTTTATTTTTTTAATCCTTTTTTTTGTCAGTTCTCAGAGTCTTTTCATATTATATTTTGATACGTTTTATTTATTGTATAATCGTATTTTTTCAGTCTTTCTGTCTTCTGGTTTTCGACTTCGTCAGCCTAATCGAGCGAAATTACTTTGGAGACCTGCTTTTGGTCTCTTGGTCGG
>BOPN01000828.1:284859-287359 GCA_017312705.2 Penaeus japonicus | reverse complement strand
TTGCTTTTGTCAACGTGGGTTTTGTGTTGTGTTGAGTTGAGTTGAGTTTCTTTGTCATCTCTGCATTCCCTCTCCCCTTCCCCTCTCCAACCCCATCCTCTTCCCTTTTCACCCCCCTCCCTTTCCATCCAGCCTCCCTTCTCCCCTTCCCCTTCTCTCCCTCCCGATCCCTTTCCAATCCCCTTCCCTTCCTCCCCTCCCCTTCTACTTACCTTCCACCCCCCTCCCCTCCCCTTCTACTTACCTTCCACCCTTCTATATACCTTCCTCCCTCTCCCCCACCCCTCATCTCATCCGTTTCTCTCATAGCTATGATTCGCTCCTGGATAGAGGCTGCGGTCAAGGACAAGATAGAGTGAGACCGAGGAGAGATACATAACAGGGATAATGAGAAAAAAAGGAGCGACAGTGACAGACAGAAAGAGAGTCGTAAAATCAGGGACAGGGACAGATAACGAGAGTTGGAGGACCTTCAGGAATTTTCGACTCTTCCCTTTCCCCTCCCTCCTCGTCTTTCCCTCCTCCCTTTCTTCTCTTCCCAAAGCTCTCGTGTCTCTCCTCCTTACTCTTCTTATTCCCTCCATTCCCTCCCCGCGCTCTCTTTCCTAGGCTTCCATTCCTCCCTTCACTCTTCCCTTCCACTACCTCTCCCTTCTCCTGCCCACCCCAACCTCTCCCTTCCCCTCCCATACCTTTCCCCTCCCCTGTCCTCCCCCTGTCCTCCCCTGTCCTCCCCTGTCCTCCCCTACCAAAAGAATACCTCCCTTTTTTATCGTGGTTGTTATATATGTGTATATTTATTATTATTGTTATTATTATTTTTAGTAGCAATTACCGTTTTTTTGTTTGGTCAGTCTGCCAGCGGTTAGTGCTTCATCATATCGCGACAGAGACAAAGGCAGAGAGACAGACAGAGATAGAGAAAGATAGGGAGACAGAGTGAGTGAGCGAGTGAGTGAGTGAGTGAGTGAGTGAGTGAGAGTGAGAGTGAGAGTGAATGAACTAACGAGAGAAAGAACGAGTGAAAGATAAGAAGCAAATATAAAAAAACAAACAAACCAAAAAGAAACATATGACTTCCGTTATGTGACAAGTCGTAATGATTATTATGGTTATTTATCTTAAAAAAATAACTGGATTAATGGTTGTAATTTGGCAGCGCGGCTTATTGCAACGCCGTAATTGGGTTCTTTTGATCCGTGTGCTAGATCGGGCTGCGTGAAGGGAGATTAATTGGACTCCTCCCTCTCGCCCTTCTCCTCTTTCTTTACGTTTCTTTCTTCCGTCCTTTCTTCCTTTCTTTCTTTCGTCCTTCCTTTCTCCCATCCTCTCTCTCTCTCTCTCTCTCGTTCTCTCTCTCTCGTTCTCTCTCTCTCTCTCTCTCTCTCTCTCTCTCTCTCTCTCTCTCTCTCTCTCTCTCTCTCTCTCTCTCTCTCTCTCTCTCTCTCTCTCTCTCTCTCTCTCTCTCTCTCTCTCTCTCTCTCTCTCTCTCTCTCTCTCTCGTTCTCTCTCCCTCCCCCCCCCTCCCCCTCCCCCTCCCCCTCCCCCTCCCCCTCCCTCCCTCCCTCCCTCCCTCCCTCCCTCCCTCCCTCCCTTCCTCCCTCTACCTCTCCCTCCCTCCCTTTCTCCCTTCCTCCCTCTACCTCTCCCTCCCCCTCCCTCCCTCCCTCCCTCCCTCCCTCCCTCCCTCCGTCCAATCAACGCTCCTCCTTCTCCGTCTCCCCCCCTCTCCCCTCCCCTCTCCCCCCTACACCCCTTTGTCTAACAGGGATGATAATTTCAAGTCTTTCATTCCGTCGTTACAGGCATCACTGAAAGCTGATTAGTTTCAGTTGTTTTTTTATATGCCTTTTGTTGATTTAGATTTAGATTTCGTTTGCGTCGTATAATGAATGAGTAAATAGGTTAACAAGTAGACGGGCTTTTTTGAGTTTACGTCTGATGGCAAATTTGTGTTATTTTTATTATTGTTATCACTGTTGTTTATGTGTCTGTTGTTATCATTATTTTTTGCTCTCGTTGTCGTTTTGTTATTGCTACTATTTCTCTTTTAATGCTATTCTCTTCTCTTACTTCACCCTTCTCATGTGTTCTCATTACATTTTATTGTTTGGCTTAATTAAGATTTGATTCATGAAAGTCACACGCGCAAAGAGTAATTTTGTTGAAAAAACAAAATATTACTCAACTCCTGGTCCGTAATCTGGGTGGTTGCCAATTATTCTTTGGGTGTTGTTATTGTTGTTTTTGTTTTGTTTTGTATTTTATAGTATTGGTTTATCATTATTACCCTTTATTCGTGTTTGATTATCGGTTTTAAGTCGATTCTGATTTCGTTTGGTTCAGTTTGAAAATGCAAATACATGTTTTACAAATTTAGTTAGAATATTACTAGGTAAAAGGAAAATAATTTTTGGGATTGAATATCGGCGACAGAGGGGGAGGGGAGGGGAGGGGATGAAGAGGGGGGGACAAGGAGTGGGATGATAGGGATAGAAGG
>BOPN01000828.1:274859-277359 GCA_017312705.2 Penaeus japonicus | reverse complement strand
TATCTCTAAAGTCCCGCGCGATAAGCTTGGTATTGTGTTACCAGTGGTATTACGCAACTTTTTCTTGCTTTCCCCCCCTCTCTCTCTCTCTCTTTCGCTCTCTCTCTCTCTCTCTCTCTCTCTCTCTCTCTCTCTCTCTCTCTCCTCTTCTCCCTTGAACCTGTCCTCGAGCGAGCCGCCGTGTGTCTGTCTCAATGATGACATATTCGCGGTCGCTTCTCTTTTTCTCATTTTTATCTCTCTCTCTCTCTCTCATTCTCGCACGCTTGCTCTCTCTCTCTCACATTGTTGTTGTGGTTGTTGTTACTCTTCTTATTATTGATATTGATATTTCATCATCATCATCATCGTTATCATCATCATCATCATCATCATCATCATCATCATCATCATCATCATCACCATTACCATTATTATTATCATTATTATATATTATAATGTGCGGAGAGTTGTCACGATATGCCAAGTATATAAAGAGTAGCATTTTGATAACGTGATTTAGAAAGAAAACATGAGTTATTGATTGATTTTTACTATGTATGTATGTATACATGAATATATGTATTTGCACATGTTCGTATGTACGTCTATAAGTATTATGCAAATGAGCGTGTCATGGCAGCGGGTTTGTTTGTTGTCCATGCAGATTGTGACACGTTTATATTTTCGTTCGTGTGCTGCGAGGGAACATCGCATTGCAGCGGAGGGTTTTGTCTGCAACACCGTTCTTTGCTTATTGTCCTTGCGAGGAGGTGGCTTGTGTTGAGGTCGGGTGGTGGTGGTGGGGGGGGGGAGGGGGAAAGAAATAGGAAAAAGGAAGGAGAATACAAAAACAATTAAATTTCTGTTGAGTTGAATTGTGAAGGGAGGTAAACCAGTTTTTTTTCTTTTTTTATTTCTTGAATATTATTATTATTATTTTTTTGGTATTTAACTGATTTTAGATTATGTATAATTCTGACTCTTTTTGGCCATCTCATGCGGGTTAGGAATGAGGTGGGGGTACATATGTAACGTACTTTGGAGAGGGTACATTTTTTACAGTCATGGGGAAAGGGGGGGGGGTCGTATATAACGCATATGCGACCTTGACTTTACACCCCCGTCATGAAACGTATTTTAATGCATCTGGGCGGGCGGGGCGAGCAGACCTTCAGGTCCTCTCTCTCTCTCTCTCTCTCTCTCTCTCTCTCTCTCTCTCTCTCTCTCTCTCTCTCTCTCTCTCTCTCTCTCTCTCTCTCTCTCTCTCTCTCTCTCCCCCCCCCTCTCTCCCTCCCTCTCTCCCTCCCTCTTTCCCTCCCTCTTTCCCTCCCTCCCTCTCTCCCTCTTTCCCTCCCTCCCTCTATATCTCACTCTCACTCACCCACTCACTCTTTCTTTCTATATCTATCCCTTTTCCTACTCTAAATCCTATTCTCTTTCCTCATGGCACGGGGGTGTGAATGACCTCATGAGAGGTTTGTGGGCGGGGAGGTCATGGTGGCGCCCACACTGTTGCTAGGAGAAGAGAGTAAAGTGGGTGGAGTAGGAGGGAATGCGGAGGAGGAGAATTTTAAGGATGAGGTTAATGAGAGGGCGGGAGGGAGGAGGGGGGAGAGGAAGGGGTGGAGAGAGTTTGGTATGAATATGAGTTGGGAGAGAGAGAGAGAGAGGAGGGTGGGTGAGGGAGAAAAGGAGTAAGGGGGGGCGTGAAGAAGAGAGACAAAGAGAAGAGGAGGATGAGAATGAGGGTAAGGAAGAGGTAGAGAGAGAAAAAAAGAGAGAGAAAGTGAATGTGGAAAAGCGAGAGAGAGCAGAAATAAAAGAAAAGAGAGAAGAGCGAAGATGAAGAGAGAAGAGAGAGAAAGAAAGAGAGAAGAGATAGAGCCGGCGAGAGCGAGTTAACGAGTGAGCGAGCGAACACCACAAAAGGTTATGAGATCACCACAGCGGACTTCGGAACCTAGATCGCCACACAGGTCGTAGCCCATGAGCTTAAGACCTGCGATTCACCTCACGCCCTTGCGAGTTATGGCGTCTCTTTTGGTATTAATGGTATTAATGATTATAATAATGAGAATGATGATATTCATGATCATGGTAATAATGACAGCGGCAAAGATAAGATCCATGATAATATTAATAAGTATAATGGTGATGATATAGTTTATTTGGTAAAGCTGTTTACAAAAGTGGGACGAGGGGATTGGCAGCTCTTATCAGAAAAGAGGCAGGTGAGGGGTGCGAAGGGGTGGGGGGTGAAGGGGTGAAGGATAAATAGAATTGACTTGATGAAATTGACGACAGGGGATGGAGAGTGGGAGGGAGAGGGAGAGGCTGAGGGAGAGGGAGAAAGAAAAAGGGAGATAAAGAGAGAGAAAGGGAGAGGGGGAGAGGGAGGAGGATATACATTTTTCATTGCCGTAGTATTCAATACAATTATTTCAGTGGCTGCGTGAGTGTTCACCAGACAAGCGTTATCTTATCGCCGCGGCCTCGCACCTGTTGACGCTGAACGCCC
>BOPN01000828.1:257359-264859 GCA_017312705.2 Penaeus japonicus | reverse complement strand
AAAGAAAGAGGAGGGGAAGGAGAGAGAAAAGGATCGAGTGTAGTACTTCTTCCCTTCTCTCCCTTTCCCTTCCCTTCCCCGCCCCTCCCTCACACCTTCCCCTCTCCTTTTCTTCCCCTTCCCTTCCTCCCCTTCCCTTTCCCCTTCCCCTTCCCTTTCCCCTTCCCCTCCCTCTCCTCCCTTTCCCCTTCCCTTCCCCTTCCCCTTCCCCTTCCCCTTCCCCTTCCCCTTCCCCTTCCCCTTCCCCTTCCCCTTCCCCTTCCCCTTCCCTTCCCTTCCCTTTCCCCTCCCTTCCTCCCCTCTCCTCTTCTTCCCCTTCCCCTTCCCCTTCCCCTTCCCCTTCTCCTTAATTAAGCAATAATTCATCTTCCCCTCGTCGATGTGAGGTCACCTTAATTTGCCATAGGCCTCGGTCGGTGATGACATGCGACTCCTCATTCATCAAGACCTGTCACGTGACTGACGTCGTGATGTCGTAACTTCGTTAAGCAGAGTGCCAGATTTTGTTTTTGTTTGTTTATTTTGTTTGTTTGTTTGTTTGGGGTGGGTTAAGAGATAGGGGAGATGCTGAGATTGAGATAAATGTGTTGTAGGATGGGAGGGGAGGAAGAGAGGAAAGAGAAAGGGAGGGAGAGAGAGAGAAGGAAGGAGGAAGAAAAAAAGGGAAGGAAGCAGGAGGGAAGTAAGGAAGGAAGGAGAAAGAAAGAAAGGAGGAAAGGATGGATGGAACGAAGAAAGAATTGAAGGAATGGAGGATGGAGGCAAAAAAGAAAATAGAAAGAAGGGGGGAGAGGGAGGAAGGAATTAAAAAAGGAAATTAATAGAGAAAGAAAGAGAGTCAGGGAGAGACATAGGTTAAGGAATTTGAAGGGCGAAAGGAAGAAAAATAATGAATAGAAAGAAAGAAAGAAAGAAGGAAATAAGGAAGGAAGGAAGGACGGAGGAAGGAAGGAAGGAAGGAAGGAAAGAAGGAAGGAAGGAAGGAAGGAAGGACAGAAGGAGCGATGGAAGAACGAGACCTGTTTACCTTTTTCAGGGGAGGGACGGGAGGTCGAGCTAAAGGAGGAAGGAAGGGAATGAATGAATGAATGAGTAAATGAAAGAGAATAAATAAATGAAGAAAGAAGGGAGAAGCGAGAGCGCGAGGGAAGAACGGAACCAGAAACGACTCAAGAGCCAAAACGAATCAAGTGGATGCATGTGCGGGTACGTGAGCTAATGAACGAGTCACTCAAAAACCCCGCAACGACAACGGCATCGCTCCCCCGCTCCCCCCTCTCTCCCTCCCTCTCAAGCTCAATCCCTTCTGACTCCTCCCTCCCTCCCTCCATACGTCAATCCTTTCCCCCTCCTCCTCCCTTCCTTCCTCTCCCCCTCCCTTCCTCCCTCCCTCCCTCCCTCCCTCCCTCCTTCCCCCTCCTCCTCCCTTCCTTCCTCTTCCCCTCCCTCCCTCCCTCTAGCGTCTCAACCCTGCCAGCCAGCTTGCAGGCCTTAACCCCCACCCCACCCTTCCCCCCAACTATCATGGGAGGGGGAGGGGGAAAGGGGGGATGTCGCGTCGCGCTTTTGCTCTATTGCTCAGCATTCGTACCCTATGATAATGCAGCAGATCCGACGGACGAAGGAGCGGAAAGACCCGTCGGATTTACACGCGTCTGCAAGCATGCAGGCACACGCACATGCACGCACAGTGTTTATTTAGGCGTGTGAGTGTGAGTGTGGTGTGTGTGTTTGTGTGTGTGTGTGTGTATGTGTATGTGTATGTGTGTGTGTGTGTATTTTTTGTGTGTATAGTGCGTGTATGTATTTTATTTATTTATTTATTTATTTATTTATTTATGTATGTATATCTTAGTCCCAAAGACGGGAAAAGATGAGAAGTCCCAGACAAGTTGCTGGCACGAGCCTCGTCTCCTTGCCTTTGACACCAGGGCTGTTGTAGAGCGGGTCCGGCCCAGCGGCTGCTTTATTTAGTCTTGGCTTGGATTTATATCGTTGTTAGATTTATTATTATTTGGTGGGGTGGGGATCACACGTTAGAGAGAGAAAAAAAATGGGTGGTGGCAGGAGGAGTGGTGGTAGAGGTGGTGGTAGAGGTGGTGGCGCAGGTGGTGGTAGAGGTGGTGGTAGAGGTGGTGGCGCAGGTGGTGGTAGAGGTGGTGGTAGAGGTGGTGGTAGGGGTGGTGGTAGAGGTGGTGGCGCAGGTGGTGGTAGAGGAGTTGGCGCAGGTGGTGGTAGAGGAGGTGGCGCAGGTGGTGGTAGAGGGGGTGGCGCAGGTGGTGGTAGAGGAGTTGGCGCAGGTGGTGGTAGAGGTGGTGGTAGAGGAGGTGGCGCAGGTGGTGGTAGAGGAGGTGGCGCAGGTGGTGGTAGAGGTGGTGGCGCAGGTGGTGGTAGAGGAAGTGGTAGAGGTGGTTGTAGAGGAGGCGGTAGATGAGATGAGGGGTAGTGGTATATGAGATGGTATAGCTGATGGTAGATGAGGTTGTATATGTGTTGATAGAGGTGGTGGTAGAAGTGATGGTAGATGTGATGGTAGATGAGGTGGTGGGAGTGAAAAACAAGGTAGAGATAGGTGTGGGGGGGGGGGAGATATAAGAAGGTGAACAAGGGAGTTGGAGGAAGGAAGGAGGGAGAAAGAGGAAGAGGAGGCGGAAGGGAAGGTAGATGCAATCGTGAAGAGATGGGGTGAGGGAGGAGGAGGAAGAAAGAAGAGTTGTAGGAGAAGGAGGAGAAGGAATGAGTAAAAAGAGGAGGCAGAAGTAAAGATTTATGAAGAATGAGGGAGAAGGAAGAAGACGAAGAAAATAATAATAATAATAATAATAATAATAATAATAATAATAAAAAGAAAAAGAGGCAGAAGTGATGGTAGAGATATTGGCGAAGGAGGAGGAGGAGGAGGAGGGGGAGGGGGAGGAAGGAGTGGGAGCGGGAGGGGGAGGGGGAGGGGTGGGAGCAATTTTACAAGGTATGCGGCGAGTTGGAGTGCTTGAGCATGGATTTTCGGGCGCGGTGATGGTGAAAAGGAATGTATCTTATGGTGAAGGCAGTGATGGTGATGAGGATTGATGTGGACTGTGACCAGGAATTCTTGATGTTACGGAAAATAAGTTTCATAGTGGTAATGGCGATTGGTTGTGATTGAAGTGATTGGAAGTGCATTATTAATAGATGTGGAAGATTGTGATGTGAAGGAATGGAATCTCAATATTCGAAAGTGAAGATTGTGATGCAGGATGAATTTCTGACGAAGATGGTGGTGAGAATGAATGTCATTTTCGTAATTCCGTTCTCTAATAATTTTACATCTAACTTACTCGTATTCACGCAAATGGATCGCGCGTCTTCTTCAAATAGTGTATATTATTGTTATTAATGTTCATTCCGCTTTATCGTTATTCATGCGTGTGAATGTATCATTGAACTCGGCGCTTCAGCAGTGCACGGGCGTCCCTTACGTGTCCTGTATCCCAAATCAGGCTGCTTGGGTCGTAGCACAGAGAGGGGGGAGGGGGGAGGGGGGTGGGAAGGGGGGAGGGAGGGTCGTGTGTGGTAGGTGGCGATGCCCGGGCTCGCTTGCGTAAGGCACGACTCGATACCCTCAATATATATCAATCAAATGGTCTCTTGTTGATGGAGTGAGTGGGGAGGGCGGGGGGAGAGGGGAGAGGGGAAGAGGGGGATGTGCCGAGTGCATAGTGGCGGTGGCGGTGTTGGTAGGCCCGGGCGGCGGTGGTGGAGGTTGGGAGGAGGAGGGAGGAGGAGGAGTGAGACGTGAGGAGAGAGGAGGGAGGAGGAGGAGGAGGCGGCAACACACCCGCCCGTGGCTCAGTTGTGGTGGCGTGCCGGGAGCGACAGGACGCGTGCCGCAGTTGCTGGCTTGCACCACTCTTGACCGCATCGTTTGTGTAACGCTGCACGCATTCGCGCACGCACGTACACACGTACACACTGCCGGGATCGCCGCCGAGGATTAAGGCTAATTTGTAGAGCAGGAACGCAGAGCGGCGAGACAGGTGTCGTCTTGGAAGGGGTCGTCCGCGAAGTGGTAGCTTAGTGGTAGTGGAGGTGCGCAGCGGAGTGTGCTGAGTGGTGGAGACGGTGGCGGGGGCGTTGACGAGAGAGAGGCATGTAGAACAGTTGGCGGGTATGCCGGGGGTGGACTGACCCCCGCCATGGTGGCAGAGCCGCCCAAGCATGAGGGGGACCCCCATTCCTCCAAGGACGACCTTCACAACCAACTACCTCACAAGGGGAACGTTGCAGGAGAGGAGGCAGCGGGAGCGGGCCAGCACGTCTTCCCTGGCCATCATGGCCCCCTCGCTCTATCGTCTTCCGTGTCGGGCAGGAACACACCGCAGCAGGATTGCGACGAGGAGGAGCCCGGGCCCGCTGCTCGCCAGGCTGCCGCAGGGGCGCGCGTGTACGGGGGGGGACAGCCCAGTGAACAAGTGCCTGTCGGAAGGGCTTCATCAGACGCTAGGCCTCGCCAGATGACGGAGGTCCCCGCGGACGATATGGGGGCGTGGAGACGGCCTCAGCGGGAGGAGGCGGAGGTGCAGAGGGACGTGGAGGCGAGTCCTGTAGAAGGAGGTGCGCATACTGGTCGTGAGACACCGAGGGGAAGCGACTCCTGCTCTAAGCTTCCCGACGGCGACGCGTTTCGTCGGGAGCAGGAGACTCGCGGGGGCGCCGTCAGACGGAAAAGCTTTGACGGCGCCGACGGGAGGAGCGCGCGAGGCGCGGGCCTGATGGCGAGAGCGAGCGCGCGGAGTGTGAATAACGTAAGCAAGAGCGCCGTGGGCCGGGTGAGCGAGGCAGAACTACGGCCTCGAGGAGGAACTCTGCCAGATCTCAGCGACTTCGAGCGCGTGTGGGAGGCCGGGCCCGAAGTGATCGTCAAACTCGCTCGTCTGGCGTCGGCGGAAACCCTCACGCCCACCGAAGGGTATACGCCCACGCCCACACGCACGCTTGACTCCCTGGCGGAGAGCCGGAGCGTGTCAACCGACCCAAGTGCCTTTCAAGAGACTCAGGAGACGCCGCTCAGACCCGCTGATGAAGGCCAGGACTGGCCGCGGAGGGAGGACGGTCTGGTGGGCGCTGTGGGCGGCGGGGGGCGCGCGTGTGGTTGCGGGGTGCAGGTGGGCGGCCTGGACGAGGCGTGCGAGAGATGCCCCTCGTGCCCCGCCCTCACCGACGTGTACGTGAGTGAGCAGTTCCCTTCCAGTGACCCACTGGAGTGTGTGGATGGGTCCACTCACACGCTGCACGTGGACGTGACGACGGGCGAGGTCAAGTGGCGGGTGGCCGAGCCCGACGGCAAGATGCCCCCGCCCGAGCGGCCCCTCGACCCCTCCAAGTGCCTGGAGATGCCGCCCCAAAGGCCTCACGCACCCACGAACAGCGGGGAGGCCGAGCCGCAGCCCAGGAAGGAGTTCACATGGGTAGGTCACGCTGGTCCTTGTGTCGTAGGAGCGCTGCTCGCGGGACGGGAGTGGATCGAGTGGATCGAGTGGATCAGGTGGATGGAATGGATGCGGAGCCGCCGGAGGGAAGGCCGCGCTCGAGAGGAGGATGAGGATTATGTCAGTCGCGGGATTTCGAGGATTATCCAGGTTTAGAGGGCGTAGTGGAGGGCGAGAACGAGCCGAGCCTGGCGTGCCGGGAGCGGGACGCCTTTTGCGGGCGCGTTGCAGAGGAGGCGCTCTCGGTCCGGCACTCACGACGCGAACGCAGGTAACTCAGCAGTTCCTGTAAGTCAGCAGAGCGGAGAAAGGAATTTTCGGGGATGCGAGGGAAAAGTAAATATTTCCAAGTTTGACCCACTTGTTGTGTGGAGTGTGTTTGCATCGGCCCAATTTGCATGAAAGTTCCCCTTTGAGGCCGTTTGACTAGGTTGCGAAATTTTCTTGTGTATATTTTCCTATTCTTATTCCTTCCTTATCTATCTCTCTTTCTATCCAGCCTCGTTTTAGTATTTATTTGGTTATATTTATGTTTGTCGGAAACAAAACACGTCCCTTAAAACGTTTTTTTGAATCTGTCGGCTCTCGCTATAGCTTAGGCCTCGAGGTGTGGGATCCTCGCAACAGCAGCGAATCTATAGTATTGATTACGTCACTCAAGGTAGAACCATCTGAATGACGTCATTGTGTAGCAGGGTACGAGGGCGATGGGGGTGGGGGTGGGGGAGGGGGAGGGAGAGGGGGAGGTAGAGACGGTGTTCTGGGAGGGGGAGGGAGGAGATGGGATGGGGGGGATGGGTTGATGGGTGATGGGTGATGGGTGGTGGGTGGTGGGTGATGGTGGTGGGTTGGGTGATGGGTGATGAGTGGTGATGTGGATAAAGACTAAAAATGTAGAGAGGGAGGGATGGAGGGAGGAATGGATGGATGAAAGAGATAGAAGAAATAAGGAAAGGAAGGACTAAAAATGTAGAGAGGGAGGGATGGAGGGAGGAATGGATGGATGAAAGAGATAGAAGAAAGAAGGGAAGGACTAAAAATGTAGAGAGGGAGGGATGGAGGGAGGAATGGATGGATGAAAGAGATAGAAGAAATAAGGGAAGGAAGGACTAAAAATGTAGAGGGAGGGATGGAGGGAGGAATGGATGGATGAAAGAGATAGAAGAAAGAAGGGAAGGACTAAAAATGTAGAGAGGGAGGGATGGAGGGAGGAATGGATGGATGAAAGAGATAGAAGAAATAAGGGAAGGAAGGACTAAAAATGTAGAGGGAGGGAAGTTAAAAATAGACTGAAATGGAAAGAATTGGAGGGAGGGAGAGAGAGGGAGTATAGCCAATTGGAAGAGAGTGAGTGAGAGTGAGTGAGTGAATGAGTGAGAGAGATTGAGAGTGAGAAGAGGAGGAGGATGGGAAGGTAGAGAAGGAGGAGGAGCGGAAATAAGAAGGAAATCGATAGAAAGGAGGATAAAAGAGAGATTGTTGTGTGTCTCGGACCGGCGGGAATGGCGTAGTCAGCTGATTAGTGTTTTGTCTGCGTCTTTCATACTCGTGTGTACTTTTCTTGGTGGAAGTAACTTCGCGCAGAATGTAAACAGAAAGAACGCTTTGTTTACAGAAGTCGCTTTTCAGTTCTTTGATATATATATTTTTTTCCTCGAAGATGTTTTGTAATGTATTTTTTTTATTGCATTGTGTTGATGTAATTGTTTTTAGCGCTTTGTTATGTTCCTAATCTTTTAATTATTCTGTTCATCATTGTTATTTTTTTATTGCTGTTATGACTTATCCGTGTTATGTTAGTAGTTATGACAATGATAAGACAAAATATTGTTTCTCGAATATTTCTGAGGAATGATCAAGAGAGATCAAAGGATTACTAAGTTTTCTTGTATAAGGATTGTCGTATTGGTGAACTTGTTGGGGATTAGACTTCTCCCTTTACTCTCCACCCCCCCCCTCCCTCTCCATCCCTCCCCCTCCCTCTCCATCCCTCCCTCACTCTCTACCTCCCTCCCTCCCTACCTCTACTGTC
>BOPN01000828.1:222359-247359 GCA_017312705.2 Penaeus japonicus | reverse complement strand
GGAGGGGAGGGGAGAGGTAGGATGGGAGGGGAGGGGAGGAATAGGGAGGAAAAGAGAGGATGGGAAGTGGTTAGAAAGGAAGGGGAAAATAGTGGAAGGGTGGGGAGAGAAGAGAAGAGAAGAGAAGAAAAGAGAAAGGGAGGGAAGGGGTAAGGAGGCTAGGAGATTAGAGGGTATTTGGATTGTAAGAAAAGGGGGGGGGCGATAACAAGGATTAATCACCCGTAGTTTTCTCTGATTTGGGAAGAGGAAGTGGGTGATAAGGATGGAGGTGAGAATGAGAATGAGAATGAAAATGAGCACATGAGGAGAAAGGAGTGATGACTAGAAGAAGGCTAATAATTGGGAGGAAAAGGAGGTGCAGCTGAGAGAGTTAGGTGGCCAGGGATTATGGTAGGATAAATGGATTGGGATTAGATAGGATAAGATGGATAGGGTTAGGTAAGGTTGGGTTTGGGTTGGTGGGTTGTTTTGCCTGCTTGACGGTTGTGTATGTTTTACATGTGTATGCCTGCAAGAGTGTATGTATGCGTGTACGAACGGCCGTCTCGTGTGTGTTGGTGGTGATTGTGGGTGCATTGCGGCGTCGCCACCACTGCGGGACTCATTCATGCCGGTCACCCCCCCCTTCCCCCTTCTCCTCCCTCTCCTCTGCCCTTCACCGCCACCGCCCTTCGCCCTGAATGGCTGAATCGCGCTAGCAGTGTTCATTGAGGTCACGCGCGCACACGCACTAAAGCAAAACGCATACAAGCTGAAAAATAGTCTAACCCACACACATACACATACATACACACACATATACACATACATACACACATACACACATACGTACACACACACACACACATACATACATACATACATACGTACACACACACACACATGCATACATACATACATACATACATACATACATAGCTCTCCGGTGGCTAGATTGCTCCGTAGCTATTTAACCATTTATTCATGTGTTCGGTTATTTATACAACGACCAATTAAGTAACGATATATACATATACTCATGATAATGATCATCATGATCACAATATTGATAGTAATGATGATAATGGTAACAGTAATAATGATAATGATAAAATATAATAATGATAAAAGAGTTCATCTAGGAAAGTGGTTGTTTCATTAATAAAATTGTCACTACGACATTGGTATTTATAGCCAGACAGAGATAGAAGGTATTTTCAACATCTTGATGCAGAATCTAATGCTCACAAAGGAGACAGAGACAGACAGAGAGGAATAACGGAACGAGAAGAAGAAAAAAACCGAAAAAAGCCACAAACGAACGGGAGAAGACAAAAACTTTGTAAAATGTCAGCGATCCCATTTCAGGTCGCGGTGCTTATTTCCGTTCTGGGGATCAGGCGAGGTACACGGCCAATATCCCTTGGTTAATATTAAAGAGAGGGAGGTGCAGCGGGAGAGGGATTTGGAGTGGGAGTGGGAGTGGGAGTGAGAGGGAGTTGGGGAGGGTGTGGGAGTGGGAGAGAGGGAGGTGCAGCGGGAGAGGGATTTGGAGTTGGAGAGGGAGTGGGAGTGGGAGTTGGAAAGGGAGGAGGGGAATAGGAGGGGATGGGGGAGAGTGGGAGGGAAGAAACAAGGAGAGAGAGGAGGGAGGGAGGGAGAGAGAAAGGAGTGACTGTCTGACTCACTTACTTGAAAGCCAGACAGGCAGTCAAACGAGCAAACAAAGACCTAAAGTCATAGACAGAGAGCGAAAGAAAAAAAATCACCGAAAGAGAGAATGAGAAATGGGCGGGGGCGTAGGTGGAAAGCAAGAAGGACATTTATTAAAGTATTGTGTGATTGAGAGGGCGAAGATGAGGAGGAAGAAGGAGAGGAGGGGGGGAAAGAAGAGGAATGGGAGGAAGAAGAGGAGGAGAAAGAGGTTGAAGAGGAAGAGGGAAAGGGAAAAAAACGGTGATATGAGGAGGGTTGAGGACGGACGTGTAGGCTAGGGGGAGAGAGGGTCAATGGGGACTGGGAATGGTTAGGGAAGAAAGGGGGATGGGAGGATAGTCTAAGAAGGCTCTGGACGGCTATTGAATAGTAAGGGGAGAAGAAGGAGTAAGAGAGAGAGAGAAAGAAAGAAAGAAAGAAAGAAAGAAAGAAAGAAAGAAAGAAAGAGAGAGGGATAGAGAGAGGTACTAGGAGAGGGATAGAGAGAGAGAGAGGGAGAGGTAGAGATAGAGATAGGGGTAAAGGTAGAGGTAGGGAAGGAGAAATAAAGAAAAAAATGATAAAAAATATAGAATGGGAAAGAGTGAGTGAATGGGCGAGAGGAGGAGGCGGTTCGCGGATTCTGAGAACGGGCATTTAGGGTTAAGGAAGGAGGAAGGGGAGACACGGAGGGGATAAGAATAAGGGACCGATTAGGGATGAGGGATTAGGAAGGGGAAAGGGAAAGGAAAAAAAAAGCAAAGGGGGACGAGAGATGAAAGTGGTTTGGCCCCGGAGTGCGGTTTCCCTCGGAGCCAGAGCGAGGGCTTGGTCAGGGGTAGGGGGTGGGTGGGGGGTGGTTGGGGGTAGGGGGCTGGGGAGATGGAGGGGGTGGGGGGGTGATGCTATATCTCTCTTTATAAGCTATTTTTTGCTACAGTTTTATTGATGTATGATTCCGTAATTGTGTATTTCCCTTCTTTTTTTTTGAATGAGTAATAAATTTTGGTGATGGCAGTTATTTGTGATATACAATATATAACGATGTCATTCGGACATGTTGCATGCAGCCAGTTCATCACAACCCTTAATAAATGAATAAAAGAAAGAAAAGTGAGTGTAGTAGTAGTAGTAACGAAAGAAAGCGTAATATTATCTATAGTTAAAAATAGCGTTTACGGAGAGAAAGAGAAAGAGACGAAGCATAACTTCCGGTTCATCTGCACTCAACACGCTGGGTGTATCCGTTGGCGAGGGCTGGGAGGGGGAGGGGGGGCAGGGCAGGGGAGGGGTTGGTTTGGAGGGGAAGGGGAATGCTTCACAAACATACGGCGTTAATTTTCTTTATAGGGCGGGGAGGGTGATTGTTGTTTTGTTCTTATTCTAAATCCTCTTTCTATTCCTTCTCCTTCCACTCGCCCTCATCATTCTTCTCCTTTTCCACCCTACACTTCCTCCACCTCCTTCTTCTCCTCCTCCTCCACCTCCACCTCCACCTCCACCTCCACCTTCTTTATACCCCCATCACTAGTCCTTCTCCAACCTCTTCACATCTGAAACATATCACCTCAGCATATAAACTTACATATTAATCAGTTTATACATCTAACCCCTCCCCCCTCTACCACCCCTCCCCCCTTCTCCCCTCCCATGCCCAAATGACCGACACTTGACCTTTGACCCCTTCCCCACCACCCGACCCAACCCCACCCTACCCGGCGTTGGCGCACCTGATGAGCCTGATTAGCGGTCATCGTTGCATGCGCCGTTGCATTGTGCCCCCCCCCCCCTTCACCCCACCCCACCCCACCCCCGGAGATTGCAACATCGGGCAAAACGAGTCTTCATTTCCAATCTTGTTATTAGGCGGCCGCTGCTTGTCATTTGTCTAATTGCTCGGTCATTAGCGTGGTTGGGCGGTTTAATTACGGGGGTGTTACGATGATGATTGTTATTGTTGGTGGTATTAATGTCGTTATTGTTGGTATCATTACCGTTGTTGTTATCATTATTATTATTATTATTATTATTATTATTATTATTATTATTATTACTCTACTTCTTGGATTATGATGATTATTAGTGTTACTACTACCACTACTACTTTTATTGTTGTTATTGTTATCATCATTACTACTACTACTACTACTATTTCCCCAACTTCCTTCCCTCCCTCCATGTTTCCCCATCTCCTCCCTTCTTCCCCATCTCTTCCCTCCATCCCTTCCTCAATCTCCCCTTCTACCCCCCACCCCACCCCCACCCCCCGTTCCAGCTGATAGCCATTATCGGTCCGGATGATGGCACTGGCACTGGCTTCGACGCCCGCGGGCAGACTGGCACTCTGTTTATGGGCTTGGCGATTTTATGGGATGGGGGTAACGATGTGGCACTGCAGTAGGCCTTGCTTTACCGTGCTTGAGTGAGGGCCAGTGTCGGAGGTGGTGTGGTTGTTCGGTTGTTGCAGAAATTGATGGTTGTGGTGGTGGTGATTTTGTAGAGTGCGGTTGGGTTGTTGTTGGAGGTGGTGGTGGTGGTGGTGTTGGTGGGGGTGGTAAGATTGGAGATGGTGGTGTGGTCGATGATAAGGTTTGGTTGTAGGCCGATTTTGTCAGTGCCTTAAGTGGTGATTTGGGTTGTTTTTCGTGTTGAATAGTTGTTGTAGTTGTAGTTGTTGTTGTTAATATTGATGGTGGAGATGCTCATCTTGTAGTGTTATGGCGGCTTAGGTTGTTAGGATCTCTTAGCTCTATTGAAACTGCTAGGTTAGTGACGCTAGTTTGTGATCTGGGTCCTGTCATTAAATCCGATGTTGCAAAGTAAACGTCGGTTGTCTCTCCATTGTTCTCTGTGGCTGTCGAGTGGTGGCGGGTGATGCTCATTGTGGTGGTTGTGGTAGAGATTAGGTCGATGTCGAAGGTGGACATATCGTGGTGGAGCTGTTGTCAGCTGTCAGCGGTGCTGTCAGTCGTCACTGTTACTGACCACGCATTACAAATACCGAGATAGGGGCAGATAACGCCGCGGGAGGATGGCCTTGGAAGGTGAAGTTGTCGCGGAGGGAGGGAGGGAGAGTGTGTGTGTGTGTGTGTGTGTGTGTGTGTGTGTGTGTGTGTGTGTGTGTGTGTGTGTGTGTGATTGGGTGAGGGGGTAGGTGCGTGAGTGAGTATGTGAGTGGCTGAGAAAGTGCCTGTCTGAGTGAATCGTGGGTTTGTGAGTGAGTGAGAGAGATTGGTGCGTGAATCAGTACGTGAGTGGTTGAGGATGTGACTGACTGAGTGAGCAGGAGTGAGTGAATCGTGGGATTGTGGGTGAGTGATTGGGTGAGTGTGTGCGTTGGTAGGTGAGTGAGTGAATGAGGAGGTAGTCAAGTAAGTGAGCGGAAAGGTAGTTATTGAGTGAATGAATGGGTGAGCGAGTGAGCGAGTGCGTGAGTGACTGAGGATGTGACTGACTCAGTGAGTAAATAAGTGAGTCTATAAGTGACTGACATAGAGACGGGAGGAAAAACAAAACAAAAAAACAAAAACAAAACGGCAAACCAAGGAGCAAAAAAACTTACATAAAGAGACACACAAACAAACAAAGAAAAGTGACAGCGCCATAGATACACGATCCCCGTCTCTCAGCGCATTTATCTTCGTGTTAATATTATCAGCTTATTTCCACTTACCGACCTCCTGGCACTCACGATAAGGCGGAGATTATAACCGTGCCAGAGGAGCTTAGTGGCACTGTGGCACTGTGACTCCAAATAGATATGTAGTTTGAGTTTGTTTGTTTGTTTTCATATACGTTTGCTGTGTTGTATCTCCTCCCGTTATTCGTTGTTTCATTTTTTTTTTTCATTTTCTTCACCTCCCTTCTCTTCTCATTTGATTGATTAGGTTGACATGAAGAATGTGTATCTGTCTTACTTTATTTACTCCCCTCACCTATTATCCTTCCTTCCTACCTTCCTACCTACTTTTCTCTCTCTTTCTCTCTCTTTCTCTCTCTTTCTCTCTCTTTCTCTCTCTTTCTCTTTCTCTCTCTCTCTCTCTCTCTCTCTCTCTCTCTCTCTCTCTCTCTCTCTCTCTCTCTCTCTCTCTCTCTCTCTTTTCTTTCTCTTTCTCTCTCTTTCTCTTTCTCTTTCTCTTTCTCTCTCTCTCTCTCTCTCTCTCTCTCTCTCTCTCTCTCTCTCTCTCTCTCTCTCTCTCTCTCTCTCTCTCTCTCTCTCTCTCTCTCTCTCTCTCTCTCTCTCTCTCTCTCTCTCTCTCTCTCTCTCTCTCTCTCTCTCTCTCTCTCTCGCTCTCGCTCTCGCTCGCTATCTTGCTCGCTCTCTTGCTCTCTATGTCTCTGTCACACATATCCCCCGTACTGTTTATCGTCACCAGGCAGCTCATCCGCTCAACATGATAATATTATTAGCTCTCATTGTGGCAGGAGGTGGAGGTGGAGGTGGAGGTGGAGGTGGAGGTAGATGTGGATGTGGAGTTGAAGGGGATGGGAGTGGAGTGGGAGGTGGTGGAGATTTCGGTGGATGCGGAGTTCAAAGGGGTGAAGTTGGAGTGGGAAGAGTTGGAGGTGGAGGTGGAGGTGGATGGATGGGTTGAAGGGGGTCGAGTTGGAGTGGAAGGTGGTGGAGATTCAGGTGGATGCTGAGTTGAAGGGGGTGGATATGGAGTGGGAGGTGGTGGAGATTCAGGTGGATGCGGAGTTGGAGGTGTAGTGGAGAGATAAATACGAAGGATAAAATTGGAAAAAAAGAGAGGAGAAGGAAAGGTGGAAGATAAAGAAAATTAGAAGAGTGAGCAGTAGTGATAATAGGAAGAGAGAAAATGGCCGAAGGCAGTCAGAGATGGAAGAGAGTTGTAAAAGAATTTTTAAAAATCATATCAATACTTCGACGATAACGATTGTGAAAGTGTGAGTGAGGAAATGACGCAAAAGGAAAAACCCGAGTATTTATCAGGGCTTTTTTTTATTCTCTCCCCCTCCCTCCCTCCATCTCCCTCTCCCCCTCCCCCTCCCCCTCCCCCCCTCCCCCCTCCATCTCCCTCCCACACATGCATCATCATCATATTATATATACACAAATACATATGAATGTGGATACAAATTACACTTATACATCGCCATGAATAGACCGAGAGATTTCATGACGTCAGACACACGGGAAGGAGGGGAGGGGGGGGGGGAAGGGGTGGAGAGAGGGAGGGATGAAGCGCGATGACCAATAAATATGATGATGACCAGAATGCACGAGGCTTTTTAAAGGTTGTTGCCCCAGTTAGGTGAGCCGGGGTCGGTGTCGGGGTTAGTGGGGAGGGGGGGCTCTTTGTTGGTATTTGTAGTTTTTCCGGAATGTTTTTCCTTTGCTTATAGTTTTCTTTTTTCTTTCTCTTTTTTTTTCTTCTCCCCACTTCCGATGCTCCACCTCCACCTCACCTCCACCTCACCTCCATTCCGTCTCCTCCTCCTCCTCCTCCTCCTTTTCCTCCTCCTTTTCCTCCTCCTCCTCCTCCTCCATTCCGTCTCCTCCTCCTCCTCCTCCTCCTCCTCCTCCTCCTCCTCCTCCTCCTCCTCCTCCTCCTCCTCCTCCTCCTCCTCCTCCTCACCTTCATTCCGTCTCCTCCTCCTCCTCCTCCTTTTCCTCCTCCTCCTCCTCCACCTCACCTCCTCAACTCCTCCTCCTCCTTTTCCTCCACATCCTCCTCCTCCTCCTTTTCCTCCACATCCTCCTCCTCCTCCTCATCCTCCTCCTCCTCCTCCTCCTAGAACAAAAACCATCAGCAGCCAAACCGCATTATGTCGCCCCGTTCCTCTGTTGCATCACCGCAGATGTAAACTCCCGCAAGGACTTTTGTCTATTTTTATTTTCTCAGGAGACGCTCGTTTCTTTTGCGGTGAGGTGTGGGCGGTGTGTGTGGGCGCGCGTGTGTGTGTGTGTGCTCTTTCGTGTTGGTAACAGCGGGGATGGGGTGGTGCTATTTGTTTTGTGTGTTTATTTGGTTGTTTAGTCGTGTGTGTGTGTGTGTGTGTGTGTGTGTGTGTGTGTGTGTGTGTGTGTGTGTGTGTGTGTGTGTGTGTGTGTGTGTGTGTGTGTGTGTGTGTGTGTGTGTGTGTGTGTGTTTGTGTGTGTGTGTGTGTGTGTGCGTTATATATATAGTTATGTATATGTATATGTATATATATGCGTGTGTGTGTGTGTATATATATATAGAGAGTGAGTGAGTGAGTGAGTGAGTGAGTGAGTGAGTGAGAGAGAATAGCCTAGATAAATGCTTGGGTTGAAAGAGAGAAGGGAATTGGGAGTGTGAGAAGGTAGGGGATAAGGGAGGGAGGGAGGGAGGGAGGGAGAGGGGGGAGGGGGAGGGAAAGTCGTTTCAATGTTTTGCGATTCGGTGCACGAGGTAGGTTTTGTGTGGGTCATGTGGGCTGATGGTTCGTGGGGCGGTAGGGGAGAGGGGGAAGGGGAGGAAGAGGAGGAGGGGGATGGGGATGGGGATGGGACGGCTTATTGGGGAGGGTCGAGCGGCACACATACAATGGGACAGAAGGATGGGAACGGTGAGGAAAGGGTTGAAAGGAAGGAAGGAAGGAAGGAAGGAAGGAAGGAAGGAAGGAAGGAAGGAAGGAAGGAAGGAAGGAAGGAAGGAAGGAAGGAAGGAAGGAAGGAAAGGGGGAGGAAGGAAGGAGGAGTGGATTTGGTGTGACCCACTTTCGCCCCGGAGGATCTGCGGGAATAAACGATATAGGAGGTAGTATGCCGGTAGGGTGCTGAAGAGTGGGACGGTAGGGGTAGGGGTAGGGGTAGGGATAGGGATAGGGGTAGGGGTGGGAGCTTCTCGAAACGCTCTATGGCCTCCCCCCTTCAAACCCCCCACTCCCCCTCTCCGCTTTCCGCGGTCCAGACATCCTTACCTCCTTTTCCTCTACACGTCTAGTCTCCCTTCGCTTCTCCATTTTTCTTCCCTTTCTTCTTCCTTCATTTCCTTTACCTTCTCCGCTCATCTCTCACTTTCAACTTTCTTCTCCTATTGTCTGCTTGTCTCTTCTTCTTTTCTCTTCTCTTTTTCTTCTTCCATCTCCTCTCTTTTCCTCCCCCCCCCTCTCCTCTTCTCTCCTCTCCTCTCCGCTTCTCAACCTTCCTATCTTCACCTCTCCTCTCCTCTTCTCTCATCTCCTCACCTCACCTCACCTCACCTCACCTCACCTCACCTCATCTCCTCCTCACCCCTCCTCTCCTCTTCTCTTTCCCTTCCTTTTCCCTTCCTTACCCTTTTTTCACGATCGCTCTTGTAGCCACGTGTGTTTTTGTTTTTTTTGTTCTGGGCCCTTTTTGGTGTTGCCATTTGGTGCTGATACTTTTTTGAGGCGTTAGACCTGCTTTTTTTATTTCATTATTAATTTTCCTCCTCTTTCGTCTCTTATCATTCTTCTCTTTTTTTTTTTCTTCTTCGTCTTCTTCGTCTATTTTGTCATCTTCTTCGTTTCTTCGTCCCTCTCTCCCTCCCTCCCTCCCTCCCTCCCACCCACCCCCCTTCCCCTTTAAGACTCCGAGCAGAACTTAAGGAAAAGAATTTCTTCGAATGGTCTTCTTTTCGAAGAGCGTCACTTGGAGGGTGTAATTCGAGAAATGAAAGATGCCGTTTCGAGTGATCCAATATATATATATATATATATATATATATATTTATCTATTTGTCTATCTATCTATCTATCTATCTATCTATCTATTTATTTATTTATTTATCCATGCATATGTGTATACACACACACACACGCACACGCACACGTACACGCACACGCACACACACACGCACACGCACACGCACACGCACACACACACGCACACACACACACACACACACACACACACACACACACACACACACACACACATACATACACATATATATATATCTGTGTTTGTTTGTTTGTTTGTTTGTTTGTTTGTATTTATATATGTATATTTATATATATATTTTTTTTCAATTTCTTTTTTTTTTCTTTTTTTGATGGCAGGGGGAAAGATATGTGTATGTGTGTAGGGGGTGTGAAGAGAGAGAGAGAGAGAGAGGGGGAGCGAGGGAGGGAGGTCGAAGGCCTGTAAATGGGTCGCCTCGATGCGCCAGTAGGGAGAGATGGGGGGTAGGGGGGTGGGGGGGGAGGAGATGGCAAGAGGGAAGCAAAGGGGAAGATATGAGGGAAGATCGATCGGACACGACGATAAATAGTTATTATGATATTGAATGTTTTCATTTATTCATTCGGTTGTTTGTTTATGTATTTATGATGCGATCTATGGATTGAAATAATTGAAATATTTATGTGTTTGTTTATTTATGAAATGGATAGGAATAACAATTGGTGAATATGATATTTGTTTGTATATTTATTTATTTATTTATTTATTTGATAGCTGAAAGGGAAACAAGTTGATGTTAGAAATCTCGAGGAGTAAATACTCCTGCAAATTCTGCAACAAGGAGGTGGTGATGACACTGCCACCGTCTGCCGTTGCGCCATTCAATAGTTCGGGAGAGGCGAGGCGGAGGTCCTGCCTTTCTCTGACTTTGCCGCTTTGGGGAGGTTGACTTTATCTACCTTGTCACTTTGCAACACGAGGGAGTAGGTCAGGTCCAGGGGTTGTGATGTAGTTAAGATCAGAGTTCTGCTTGTTGGTTTGATTGTTGCAGCGGGAGGATTGTTACTCATGTTAGTTCTGTTGATGATGTTTGCATTTTTTTTTGTTAACGTCGTTGTTGTAGTTGGTTTTATTATTGTTATCGTTGTTATTATTATGATGATTGTTTTTGTTATTGTTGTTTCTCTTCTTCTCCATCTTATTTTTCTTCCTATTTTTCTTCTCCTTTTTCTTCTTATTGTTTTTATGATTATTATTTATATTTTTTATTATTATCATCATTATTATTATTATTATTATTATTATTATTATTATTATTATTATCATTATTATTATTATCGACATTTTTATTATTATCCTTATTATAAATATTATTAATATTAGTATTAGTGTTAGTATTAGTATTTGTATTAGTTGTAGTTTTTGTAGATATAGTGTTATCCTTATTATTAATATTATTGTTATGATTGATGTTATAGACATAACTACCTTAAATCTTCATCATCAACATATTTGATGATGAATGATAATTACAATATATATATATATATATAAATATATATATATATATAAATATATGAATATATATATGTAAATATAAATAAATATATGAATATATATAAATATATAAATATATGAATCTATATAAATATATATAAATATATGAATACATACATATATATATATACATATATATATATATACATATATATATATATATATATATATATATACATACATACATACATACATACACACACACACACACACACACACACACACACACACACACACACACACACACACACACACACACACACACACACATACACATACATACATACATACATATTCACATTTGAAGGCCCAATATCTTTTTTCCCTTTATACTAATGATTTTTCTCTTTCCTTACAGGTGAGTTGCCGTTGACTGCCATTTTTACCTGAGGTCGCAGGTTGGTCCCTTCCGCTGTATGGAAGGCGTGGAATAAGCCTGATTATTTGCGTTTTTTTTTTTTTTTTTTTTTTTATGGATAACCTGTAACAGCCTTCTTCTGCTTCAACCCCCTACCACACACACACCTTCGCTCTTCTTCACCCTCCCCCCCCTCACTCTCCTTAACCACACCATTTTATCACCGTCTTCCCATCCCACTTCGTTACCTCCCCTCTTTATCCCCGACCTCTTCAGCCCTACCTTTCCCCTTCCCTTCATCCCCGTCCCTTCATCCCCTTCTATTTACCCCATATCGTGCCCCCACTCACTCCCTCTGGTAAATGCACCTGGATAGGAACCATCACTCCATTAGCAGGTCGGTTGATCAGCTGACGCCAACGTCCTGAATCTTGGGGGTGAAGTAGGGCCTCACGGAATAAGTAGGGATGGGGAGGGGGAGAGGGAGGGGGAAGAGAAGGGAGAGGAGAAGAGAAGGGAGAGGAGAAGAGAGAGGAGAAGGAGGAGGAGAAGGAGGAGGAGAAGGGGGAGGAGAAGGAGGAGGAGAAGGAGGAGGAGAAGAAGGGAGAGGAGAAGGGGGAGGAGAGGAGAGGAGACGAGACGAGACGAAGAAGAAAAAGAAGAAGAAAAAAAAAGAGGAGGAGGATTAGGGAGGCCAGTTGGGCAGGGAGAGGCTTTGGGGCTAAGTGGAGGAGGGAAAAGGAGAGGAAGAGAGTAGGTATGTATTTTTTTTTTTATCATGTGCTTAGGGGGGGTGGGGAGTAGAGGAAGCAACGTAGGAGAGATGAGTGGTAAGATAAGAGACGAGGCGAAGGGATAGGAAGGAATAACAATTAGAAATGGGAAGAGGACGAAGAGTGAAAATGAAAGAGAAGTTTAGAAAGAGAAAGAGCGAAAAGAAGGCGATTCTGAAAGAAAAAAGTAAAGCCCCCCCCAGATCGCACGCACGCACGCACGCACGCACACATGCACGGCGGTTGTGACCGATGAGCGTCAGCGATAATGCAATCAGTGCCGGAGCGTTGCTTGCGTCTCCCCGAGTTTGCGGCGCTAATGGCACCCTTAATGAAGCTAACTCGCCGGCGCCAAATTACTGTAGGTTTATGGGCGGCTGATGGGGCGAAAGGTAAGGCGCTCGGAGGGAGGGAGGGAGGGAGGGAGGGAGGGAGGGAGGGAGGGAGGGAGGGAGGGAGGAAGGGAGGAAGGAAGGAAGGAAGGGAGGAAGGGAGGGAGGGAGGGAGGGAGGGAGGGAGGGAGGGAGGGAGGGAGGGAGGGAGGGAGGAAGGAAGGAAGGAAGGAAGGAAGGAAGGAAGGAAGGAAGGACGGAAGGAGGTGGAGGAAAGTGGAGGAATGAAGAAGGGAAGGGGTGGAAGAGTTGGGTAGGGAGGGAGGGAGGTGATGGGAATAGCAGGTTGTAATGAAAAGTTGAAATGGACGTTAGGTTGAGGGAAATTGGATGATGTTCCAGACGTAAGCATGCATGCGCGTCGTAGAAGTTTAGTCATTACCTTTAACCTTCAGTTTGAAGTGTCGCGCGCGCGTACACACGCACACACACACATACACACACACATACACACACACACACACACACACACACACACACACACACACACACACACACACACACACACACACACACACACACACACACACACACACACACACACACACACACACACACACACACACACACACACACACACACACACACACACCTACCTACCTACCTACCTACCTACCTACCTACCTACCTACCTACCTACCTACCTACCTACCTACCTACCTACCTACCTACCTACCTACCTACCTACCTACCTAAACCTACCTACTTACCTAAACCTACCTACTTACCTAAACCTACCTGCCGACCCACCTACCTAAACCCACCCACCCACCCGTTCTACCTACCCACCCACCCACCCGATCTATCCACCTACCCCACCTCGAACACCGAGAAGAAACCGCCCACGTCTCTCTGGGAAGTGTGTTTCCGTTGACCCGTAAATTAGCATCTCGCGTCATCGTCCCGTTCCACCGAAAGCGGGGAAAGAAACACTAAAACGCCGCCCAAACGGACCATTTCCGATGACAAGGTGATAGTCTGTGAGCTTAAGAGGAGCGTGTGAGTCAGAGGTCCGCAGCGAGGGGGAGGGGTGGGGAGGGAGTGAGTAAGGGATGGGGAATAGGATCGGGAAGGGGGGGGGATGGGGGTGTAGGTGGTGGTCGGGGGCGGTGGTGGTGGCAGACAGGCTGGCGGGGTCGCGTGCAAACGCACCGACCGCTGCTGCTCCTGCCGCCGACATTGCCACGCCTGCCGTTAATGTTTCTCAGTTTTCGTTTGCTTCTGTTCTCTCTCTCTCTCTCTCTCTCTCTCTCTCTCTCTCTCTCTCTCTCTCTCTCTCTCTCTCTCTCTCTCTCTCTCTCTCTCTCTCTCTCTCTCTTCCCCTCTCTCTCTTTCTCACGCTGCCTCTCACCGTGTCTTTCTTTTCCCGAATAAGCTTCATTCCCAGACCTTAAAATAGATTTTGCACCATGGAGGTGAGTAAAGATTCATTAGAATTGAAGCAGTAAGAATGTCGAATCAATGAAGTGGTATTTTTGTGTTTGTAGGTAGGGGAGGGGGGGTGGGGGTTATTCCATTATCGAAATAAAAACTTAATGGAAAATGCATCCTAGACAGGGTTTGTTCATATGATTGTATCACAATAATCGAATTGTATCTGTTGGTGGTGCCGAGGCCGTGAACTCTACGGGATTGGTGCGCCACATTTAACTTACATGTTGCTTCTCTCTTCCTTTCATTCTTTCATTTTTTCCTTCTTTCATTCTTTCATTCATTCATTCATTCATTTATTATAATTCTCCATCCTTTTCGGGTTTATGGTAGAGATTTAAATATCCAGATTTTCCCCATTTTGTCCACTGAAGTACATGTCAGTGTTGCGTTGTCCTGCTTGCTTTATGGTTCCCTGCCCGTGTTTATGGCGGGTTTGCAAAAGTGGTTTGCTAGAACTTGCATGCATATTCACGCATCCGCGGCTCTCGCATGCTGAATTTCATCACGAACCTCCGTCCCTAATTCGCTTCTTATTTTAGGTTCGTTTTGATGTTATCTTTCTTTCTTTCTTTTTCTCTCTGTCTCTTGTTCTCTCTCTCTCCATTCTTCTCTCTCTATATGCTCTCTTTCTATCTCTCTCACTCTCGGTTTAACTCTTCCCTCTTTCCTTCTCTCCCTTCCCTCCCTCTTCCTCTCCTCTCCCTCCCTCCCTCCCTCCCTCCCTCCCTCCCTCCCTCCCTCTTCCCTCCTCTCCTCTCCTCTCCTCTCCTCTCCTCTCCCTCCCTCCCTCCCTCCCTCCCTCCCTCTTTCTCTCCTATCCCCTCCTATCCCTCCCTCTCCATGATCACGCCCTTAACAATCAGATAACAGAATATTCTGCCTTCCTCCGTCCGGTCTCTTTTACCTTAGACTTTGATTCACAACCCCCGATATTAAATTCTTCCCCGAAGGTCCACTGGAATCCCCCTCCCTCCTCGCCTCTTACTTCAGATTCCCCCTCCCCCCCATCCAACTTCTTTCTAGTTATTATTATTATTTTTTTTAGCCTCTTTTCCTCTTCATTTTGTGTCGTTAATTGGACCCCGTCGAGGCCGTTGTCCATATCCGGGGGAAACGGGCGGTCGTGCGGAGATTTTCCTCTCTGTCGGCGCCGGCTTGTCTTCCATTTTGGGAGATTTTTCTCTATTTTTTATTTTTTTTGGACACTTCCATTTGTTTTTCTCTTTGGTTTTTGGTCATTCTTTTTCTTTATTTATTTTTTGTTATAGTTTCATTGTTTGCTTGTGTATTTAGGTGTTTGTTTGTTCTTTGTTTTCTTTGTGTGGGTTGGTGGCAACGGTCCTTATTTATTTAGTTATTTAGGTGTTTGTTTGTTTATTCTTGTCTCTCCTCCTTCTCCACCCTCTCATCTTCCTCTTCTATCTCCTTTTCTTCCAGATGATCTTCCTCCTTCCTCCCTCCTCTTTATTTTATTCCTGCCCCATGACGTCTTTTTATCCTCCGTTCTATTGTTCTTCCTCCTCCTCCTCCCCATCCTCATATTCCTCCCTCTCCTCCTCCTCCTTCTCCCCATCCTTCTTCTTCCCATCCTCCTCCCCATCCTCCTCCCCCGTCTCCTCCTTCTCCCCATTCTCCTCCGTGACCTATGGAGGAGAAGGGTCGGTCGGGCGCCGATCCCCTTGTCGTTTAATATGCGAGGGAGGGCGAGCCACCCGTCTATCTCTTTTCACTCTCTGTCTCGTTCTCCTTACTCATTCTCTCTCTCTCTCTCTCTCTCTCTCTCTCTCTCTCTCTCTCTCTCTCTCCCACTCCTTCTTTCCTTCCTTTAAGCTCCACTTTTTTTTCCCATCTTCCATTCTCTTCCCTCTCCCTCTCTCCTTTTCAGTTCATCCGTATCCCTGCGCCTTGAGGCCCATTATCCTCTAACCTCCCCCCCTCCCCCATCCTCCTTCCCACCCCACCCCACCCCGTCCTTTCTTCGTGTCATTAATGGTTTCTTTCCATGGTTATGGGATGACCTTTGACCTCATGTGTCTTGCCTTTCTTCTTTTCCATTTGGGATTGTCCGTTTACGGTTGCGCCTTGTTTGTTGTTATTATCTTTGGGGTGGTTTGGTTGCGCTGTGGTTTTCGTGTTAGCCATCGGCTGTTTGGCTTATATCATTGGAGTGGTGGTTATTATTATTGTTGTTGTCGTCATCGTCGTTGCCGTCGTCGCCATCGTCACTATCAGTCATCAATCATCAGTCATCATCATCATCACCACCATCACTATCACCATCAATAATCAGCGGTTATCATTATCATCGTCATCATCCTCACCATCAGTAATCATCAGTCTGATATCACCATCAATAAGCCTCATCACTATCATCACCATCACTTCCAGATCCCGCGTTTCTTTCCTGTTTTATCTTGTTATCCCTCCGAGCGCTGCGTGGCATAAACAACGCCCCCAGAGTTTCGCCTAAAGGGTATGAGCGTGGGGGGTGTTTCCAAACATTCGGTTCAAACTGCGTAGTCTAGTTCAGGTGGGTTAAGTTTATGTACCCGCCGCTTTTGTCTGCTCTCTCTTGTTTTTTTTCTTTCTTTTTCTTCTTCTTCTCTCTTCTCTTTCATTTTCTCTCTCTCTCTTTTCTCTTTCTCTCGTTCTCTCTCTCTCTCTCTCTCTCTCTCTCTCTCTCTCTCTCTCTCTCTCTCTCTCTCTCTCTCTCTCTCCCTCCCTCCCTCCCTCCCTCCCTCCCTCCCTCCCTCCCTCCCCCTCTCCCTCCCTCCCTCTCTCCCTCCCTCCCCCTCTCCCTCCCTCCCTCCCTCCCTCCCCCCCTCTCTCTCCCTCTCTCCCTCTCTCTCTCTCTCTCTCTCTCTCTCTCCCTCCCTCTCTCCCTCCCTCCCTCTCTCCCTCTCTCCATTCCTTCCTTCCTTTCCTTTCCTTTCCTTTCCTTCCTTTCCTCCCACCCCCCTGCCTCGGCTGACTGTCCCGCAATCTGCCCATTCATCATGATATTCACCCATCTATCTCAACCCACATACTTCCCCATACTTTTTAACATTAATCCATCGACGGTCCCCAACGCCCTAAGAGTGCCAGTGCCGGTATCGATGACACTGTTGGCACCAGCGACCTCTGTCACGTCATCTCGTGCCATGCCATACTCGTGCCACAGTGCCAGTACCCTTGACATTGTGCCGGCGGCGTTAGGCGGTGTGCCGTGAGTCTCAATCAATAGATTTGAACTTTGGTGTTGCATGCACGAGGATCTTGTTCTTGCGCGCGGTCTACGCCTTTCCGCTTTTGTATGCTTTTTTTTTTCTTTCATAGTCTTTGTGTTTTCTTGTTCTTGGTCCTTTTATTATTATTATTATTATTATTATTATTATTTATTATTATTTTTGAATTATTTGTACGTGTACTTTTGTTTGTATACCATCATGTTCACCTTATTCTTATACTTTTTTCCGTTTACTCCTTCTCTTCATCCTACTGCACCTCCTTCTCCTCTTCCTCCTCCTCCTCCTCCTCCTCCTCCTCCTCCTCCTCCTCCTCCTCCTCCTCCTCCTCCTCCCCGTCCTCCTCCTCCTCCTCCTCCTCCTCCTCCTCCTCCTCCTCCTCCTCCTCCTTTTCCTCCTCCTCCTCCTCCTCTTCTTCTTCCTCTTCCTCTTCTTCTTTCATAGGGCCTTTAATGATGCACGTGCGACTGTTCCCATGTGACATAACCGTGACTTTAAGGTGGTTGATTTTTCAGCTGGGTCCCTAGGTTTTTTATGAGATTTTTTATTTTTGTTTTTTTATTTGGAGATTTTTATTTTTATTTATTTTTTTATTTGGAGGGGAGGGTGGGGAGGAAGGAAGGAAGGAGGGAAGGAGGAAGGAAGGGAATGGGGGAGGATGGGTAGGCGGGTGGTTTTATCCGGATATTATATATGAGTAAGGAATACTATTCCTCACTTTTTCTGCTATTCTTCCCCCCTCCCCTTTCTTCTTTTCCTTGTTTGTATTCCCCTTCCTCCTCCCCTTCCTTTCCCTATTTTCTAATCCTTCCTCTTCCTCCTATTTGTCTTCGCCTTCACATCCTTCTTCTTTATATAATTCATACACTGTCGCCGGGCCTTTGATAACACACGTGTAACTGTTCCCTTGTGTGGTTCGTGTGTGCGACTGACGTAAGCAGACAGGGGAGCTTGACGTTTTTCTCTTTGTTTTTTATTCTTGTTGTTCTTACTCCTTTTATCTTTCATTTTATTATTGTTGTTGGTGTTGATGGGGATGTTGGTGCCATTGTTATTTTTGGTGTGTTGTTGTTATTATTATCATTGTCGTCATCATTATCGGTATTGTTATTTTTATTATTGTTATTTTGAGTGAGAGTGAGAGAGAGAGAGAGAGAGAGAGAGAGAGAGAGAGAGAGAGAGAGAGAGAGAGTGAGAGTGAGTGAGTGAGTGAGTGAGAGAGAGCTAGCCTGCTAGCTAGCTGCCTAGCTAGACCACACCATTTATATACCATCAATCACGTCCTGCTATCGCAAAGACCTGTTCATGTTCAACACACTAACTATAATTCCTCTATCCCGCTCCCCCACCCCTAACAACCTACCCACCCAGCCCCCGTCTTTACCTGGGCCTTACCCACTCGTCCACATCCCCTAAACCCTTACCCCTTACCCCTTGTCAGTACCTATCCCCCCTCCCTCCCCCTCCCTCCCCCTAACCACTCTTCACTAACCATCCCTCCCTCCACTCTTTACCCACCCTCCCTCTACCTTTTGCCCAACCTCCTTCTACCCTTTACCCCCCCCCCTCCCTCCACCCTCTCTCTGCCCTTAACCCCCCCTCCCCCCTTCCATCCACCCTTAACCCACCCTCCTCTCGCCCTCATACATAATCTACACTTAACTATAACCGCACACCCACCGCCCACATCCCTAGTCGTGTGTATGCGAGGCGTGGCATAGCAACTGCAACATGGAGGCCATGACACACACATGCACACACCTTGCACAGTTGCACATTCTGCAGGGGCGTCGCGGCGGCGCCTACCTGCCTTGCACCCGACGTTTACTTTGCGCCAAAGAGAGTAGCCGAGAAGCGGTGGTCAATGGAAACGACTTTCCAAATGTGTGTGTGTGTGTGTATGTATGTATGTATGTATGTATGTATGTATGTATTTATTTATGTATGTATGTGTGTTTGTGTGTGTGTTTGTGTGTGTGTGTTGTATGTGTGTGTGTGTGTGTGTGTTTGTGTGTGTGTTTGTGTGTGTGTGTTGTGTGTGTGTGTGTGTGTGTGTGTGTGTGTGTGTGTGTGTGTGTGTGTGTGTGTGTATGTGTATGTGTATCTGTGTGTGCTGATCCGTCCGCATCAGGAAATGGTGTTGTGAAAGTAATTATGATTCCGTTCACTGTCAAATTGAGTCCGAAGAAGGAGGTGTAGGAAAAAGAGAGAGGAGAGAGTGTGTGAGGAACTGAGTTGAAATCAAAATAAGATATGAGGAATGGAAGGAGAATCCTGTTTCGTGAGGAGGAAGGCAAATCTAAGATTAAATGAGGGAAATAAGCCTCTAAAGAAGAACGAAGGAGTGAGTGAGTGAGTGAAACAGAGACGGAGACGGAGACAGAGACAGAGACAGAGAGAGGGAGAGAGGGTAGAAGAGAAGAAAGGAAGGAATAAGGAGGAATAGAAGGAGGAAGAAGAGATATGATGATGATAATGATAATTTCTCTTTGTGCGTGTCCGTGCTTGCGTGCATGCATAGTAAAGGGAAATGAATGAGCGGAAAGGAGACGGAGAAAGCCTTTGCAAAGAAAAAAAGGAAGGAAAGAAAAAAATAAACAAATCAGAGCTTGGGAAGGAGAGAAAGGAATCCGAAGGGCGGAGAAAGGGAGAGGGATATCCATCCTTTCCCTTAATTGCCGAAAAGTGCCAAGTGACGGAGGGGATGACCGGTGTCAGGTGTCACGCCACACTCTCAGGGGCGTCGCGGTTGCGGCACTAGGGTCTAGGGGGAGAGGGGTGAGGGTGAGGAGGAGAGGGGATGAAACGGGTGGGGGAGAGAGGAGGGGGAGGGATGAGAAGTTGTCAAGGGGGAGGGATAAATGAAGGTGGAGGGAGCGGTAGATGTAAGGGGAAGAAAGGAAGGGAAGGGAAGGGAATGAAGAGAAGAAGGGTAAGGAGTAGGTGAAGATAAAGAAAGAGTGATGGGAAGGAAGGGATGTTAGGGCTAAAGTAAAAGGGATCAGATAACGAAGGGAAGAAGTGAATGGTGAAGGGTAAGAGGGAAAGAGTGTAAGGGAGAGGCGAAGGAAATGATGATAGAAGGCAGAAGGGAAAGTAACGTATGGGAAAAAAAGAGGGAAAGAGAAAGGGTAGACTAGATGGAAGGCTGAATGGATGAAGGGTTGGGAGAGGGAAACGGGGGGGAGGGGGGAGGGGGGAGACAAGGGAAGAAGACGTGACGTGATGATATGATGTAGCACACTCTTGGCTTCCTCTTGGCTTCCTCTTGGCCAACTCGTTACCTTCCCTTTCCCCGTTGTCAGTGGGTCAGCCTCTTTGGAGTCCCCCCCCCCCCCCCCCCCTTTGCTAGCTTGTTCTTGTTTTGTTGTTGTTGTTTCTCTTTTTTGTCTTCCGTTCGTTTTCCTCACCCTCGAGAGGTCAAGGTCGCTGAATCGGTGGCGGATGAGCAATGTGGTCTTTTTTAAGGTTTGTCTGTCTCTCTCTCTCTCTCTCTCTCTCTCTCTCTCTCTCTCTCTCTCTCTCTCTCTCTCTCTCTCTAAGTCCATCCATCCATCCATCTTTCCATCCATCCATCCATTCATCAAATTAAATCCTCTCCCCCATTTGTGTTTCTTCTCCTCCTCCTCTTCCCACGACCTGTCCTCGCCTTCCCTTCGACTCCCCTCGCCGACAGATGAGGAGGTCCAGCCGGAATGCCGCAGTGTGCGTGCTGTGTCCCTGGCCGGCTTCGTAGGCTGTCCCCCCCTCCCCCCCCCCCCCCCCCCCCCTCTCGCCCCCATGGGTGTTGTTGCCTCCCTTCTCCCATCTCCCTTCTCCCTTCGCCCTTCGCCAGTCTTCCTTACTCTCCATCCTCTCTCCCTCCCTCACCCTCCCTCTTCCTTTCCTCCATTCCCTTCCCTCTTTCTACCCTTTATCCCTATCCTCCCTCTTACCTCCAGTTCTCTTTTCCCTCCTCCTCCTCCCTCCAACCTCCTCCTCCTCCTCCTCCCCCCCCCCCCCCCCCCCCCCCCCCCTCCCCTCCCCTCCCCTCCCCTCCCCTCCCCTCCCCTCCCCTCACCCTCTGCCCCCCAAGGATTGATTTAACAAACACACGGCAGCTCGGGCCTCACACCACCACCACACCCCTTCCCTCCTCCTCCCAACCTTCTCCCCTCCCCCTCCCTCTTCCTCTTGACTCCACTCCCCCACCCCTTCCTGTCCACCGGTTCGGCTTGCTCACCTTCATTTTCATTTCTTCGGTTGTCTGTATTTTCCCTTGACCTCATTCTTTCTTTCCCCTCCCCCTCTTCCCCTCCCCCCCCCCCTTCTGGTCTAGTTCTTTGCAAATTGCTTTATTTATTTTTTATTTCTCTCCTGTCTGTTTTTTTTTCTCTTGTCCCTTTCCCTCTCTCTGCCTTCTTCCTTCTCTCCCCCTCCCCCCCTTTCCTTCCTTCCTCCCTCTCTCCCCTCTTCCCTTCCCCATCTTCATCCTCCTTTATCTCTTCTCCCCTCCCCCCTCTTCTTTCTCACCCCTCTCTCTCTTCCCTCTCGTTTCTTCTCTCCCGTCGTCCTTCTCCTCCCTAATCCTCCCTCTCCCTTCTCCCCTTTCACCGCCTTCCTTCTTCTCTCCTTCTCTCCCTCTCTCCCTCCCTCCCTCCCTCCCTCTCCCTCCCTCTCTCTCCCTCCCTCTCCCTCCCTCTCCTCTCTCTCTCTCTCTCTCTCTTCCTCTCTCTCTCTCCCTCTCTCGCCGTCTCTCTCTCTCTCTCTCTCTCTCTCTCTCTCTCTCTCTCTCTCTCTCTCTCTCTCTCTCTCTCTCTCTCTCTCTCTCTCTCTCTCTCTCCCTCCCCCTCTCTCTCTCTCTCTCCTCTCCCTCCCTCCCTCTCTCCCCCTCTCCCTCCCTCTCTCTCTCCCTCTCTCTCTCTCTCTCTCTCTCTCTCTCGCCGTCTCTCTCTCTCTCTCTCTCTCTCTCTCTCTCTCTCTCTCTCTCTCTCTCTCTCTCTCTCTCTCTCTCTCTCTCTCTCTCTCTCTCTCTCCCTCTCTCCCTCCCTCCCTCGATCCCAAAACCTTTCCTTAATCCGCGCCGTGTTACAGATCGAGGTGTTTCCGCCCGTGTTATTTGTGTTACAGGGTGCTCGCGTGCTTGATTCGTACTTCGTGTTTCGTGCTTCGTGCTTCGTGCTGTGTCGGTGTGCTACTGCGGATATTGACATTTGTTTAACGTCTCTGCGGTAGCGAGTGACGTCACGACGGTTGGGTTAGGCGTGACGGGGTAGGAGTGGGGGGAGGGGAGGTGAGGGGAGGGGTCGGGTCGACAGGGTGGAAGGGTAGTTGAGGGTAGGAAGGGTGGAGGGGGGGGGAATGGGCAGAGGGGTTTTGGTTGGGGTAGAGGAGTGAAGGAGTAGAGGGGTAGAGGGGTAGAGGGGTAGGTCGGGGGTAGAGGGGGTTGACGGGGTGGAAGGAGATGCTGTTACATGAGTGATGATAAGGGGACTGTGAGGTATGAGGGGGAAGGGGTGATATGTTGGTTTTCACGGTGTCTCTGGCGGGGAGAGGGCGTGACTCGGGGCGTTACAGTCGCTAGGGGCGTGTGTGTGTGTGTTGGGGGGGGGGGGCGGATAGGTGTCCACAGCATCTAGTATTATTTTTTTTTCTTTTTTTTCTCTTTATATAAGGGAGAGGGAGACATAGGTGGATGTTTTTTTATTGGTGTCTGTTGGTGGGCGTTTTTTTTTCTTTTTCTTCTTCTGTTCTTCTACTACTTCTTCTGCTTCGTCTTATTCTTCTTCGTCTTTGTCTTCTAATTCCTTATTGTTTTGTTTTTTCTCCCTCTTTTTTTCTTGTGGGGGTAGAAAGGTGGGTGGGGTGGGGGGGAGCTGTTTGTGGCTGAGATCAACTTATTTTCACCCGTAATTGTGGAAGGGAAGGGGAGGCGTAGGGGGGGGGGGGATTAATCCGTTGTGGGATGGATGTGTCTTGATTTTATTCCCGTCCTTTCCTCCTTGCTTGTTTGTGTTTTCTTCTTCTTTTTCTTTTCTCTTTTGCTACTACGTTCTACTTTTTCTTCTTCTTATCTATCTCGTTCTCTTCCTCTTCCCCATCCTCATACTCATCCTCATCCTCCAAGGTATCCATACTACTACCCCCTTCCCTTCTCCTCCACCTACTCCCTCTCTCCCTCCTTCCCTCCCTCCCTCCCTCCCTCCCTCCCTCTCCTCCTCCTCCTCCTCCTCCTCCTCCTCCTCCTCCTCCTCCTCCTCCTCCTCCTCCTCCTCCTCCTCCTCCTCCTCCTCCTCCTCCTCCTCCTCCTCCTCCTCCTCCTCCTCCTCCTCCTCCTCCACCACCTTTTCCTTCTCCTCTTCCTCAGCCTCCACCTTTTCCTTCTCCTTTTCCTCCTCCTCCTCCTCCTCCTCCTCCTCCTCCTCCTCCTCCTCCTCCTCCTCCTCCTCCTCCTCCTCCTCCTCCTCCTCCTCCTCCTCCTCCTCCTCCTCCTCCTCCTCCTCCTCCTCCTCCTCCTCCTCCTCCTCCTCCTCATCCACCTTTTCCTTCTCCTCTTCCTCTTCCTCCTCATCCTCCTCCAGTATGACCGCATTCTTCTTAGTTTTTTTCTTTACGAGCTCTTGATGAATTGAAGTTGGAGTAACATGACTTTTGTATTTTCTCGGTCGGGACTTTTTTGTTTGTCTCAAAGAGTTTCGTTAGTTTTCCTTTTTTTCTTTTTTTCTTTATCGCTCTTTCTTCTACTGCTTGTGTGATTTCTTTTCTTCTTTTTCGGGAGAGCGTTGCAGTTTTCACTTCGCGTCTTTATCGATTTGTATTTATTTGTGGTTGTTCTTTTTTGTTTTGATATTGTCTACGTTGTTGTGTATTATCTTGTGTGTTGGTTTTTGTCTTTATTTTTTATTCATTATTTTAGTTAGTTAGTTTGTTTGTTTGTATGTTTGTCTGTATGTTTGATGTTCTTGCTCCGATTGTTATGTGTTTATTCTGGTCACGCGGGTGATTTGGAAAGAGTGAGTGAATGAATGAATGAATTAATTAATGAATGAATGAGTGAGTGAGTGAGAGTGAAATGGCAACAAGAGGGATTAGAAGCAGGTGGTAACACCAAGGGGAGACCTTAATACCTTGAGGTGAATCTTAAAGGGAATCCTAGAGAGAGAGAGGAGGGAGAGAGACAGAGAAAGAGAGACAGAGACAGAGAGAGAGACAGAGACAGAGACAGAGAGAGAGACAGAGAGAGAGACAGAGACAGAGAGAGAAAGAGAGAGAGACAGAGACAGAGAGAGAAAGAGAGAGAGACAGAGAGAGAGAGAGAGAGAGAAAGAGAGAGAGACAGAGAGAGAAAGAGAGAGAGACAGAGAGAGAAAGAGAGAGAGACAGAGAGAGAAAGAGAGAGAGACAGAGAGAGAAAGAGAGAGAGAGAGAGAGAGAGAGAGAGAGAGAGAGAGAGAGAGAGAGAGAGAGAGAGTACGCACTAAGAGGCCGAGTGAGAGAGAGCGAGAGCGTATTTAAGCCACTCGAAGGCTTGTTTTAATTAGATTGAAAGTATAGGGTGACGGATGGCGTTTCGCTTGGATGGGGGAAGGGGAAGGGGGGGTAGTGGGGGTGCTTCGGTGAGGGGAAGGGAGGGGAGGGGGCGGGTAGGTAGGTAGGTAGGGTGTCTTTTGAGCCTGTGGGTGGGTGGGGACCATGGGGGGAAGGGGTCTTGAGAGAGTGAATATCTGCAAGAATCCACTTAATTAGATGTATATATAGTGTTTTTTTTTCCCTCGTCTTAATGCAATTGCTGTCGATTGCTTTTTATTATTATGCAAGATACGGAGAGACACTCGCCGAGAAGGCAGAGTCGTGCGCGTGCGGTTGCTGTCGTTAATAGAGTTCTCAGGCAGTGCTTGCAAAGGGGCGGCTGCAGGCAAGCAGGCAGGAAGAGGCTGTGTCGCTGTGACCTTTGCGGTTGACTGCTGGTG
>BOPN01000828.1:214859-217359 GCA_017312705.2 Penaeus japonicus | reverse complement strand
TGTTACCACCACCTTTGTTGCACCACCAACTACATCACCATTATTTATGTTTCTTTTCTGTGATGTTTTGTTTTTGTTTTTGTTGTTTTGTTCAACGGTTCCTTTGTCGTAGCGGCTTTGGCCTTTGCATATCCTTTCTCACTTTTTAAAAATATATTAACGGAAAGAAAAGGTCATGCGACTGCCTAATGATAGCGTTCATCCTGCTCATGATATCAGGAGCTGTGTTTGTTTGTCTGTGTTTCTTTCGCTGTTTCGTACACTTACCTCCAGTTCCCTCTCCCCCCCCCTCCTTATTTCTTTTGCTTCGTTTTCTTCGTTTTCACTTCGCCTCCTTCGGCTTGCTTGTTTCTCCTTCCTTTCCCCCTCTCTTTATTCCTATTATTGTTCTTGTGCTGTTGCTGTTGGTTCTTTATCTTTGTCTGTTTCTGCCTGCTTGTCTGTCTGTCTGTCTGTCTCTCGCTCTTTCGCCCTGTTTGTCGCTCTGTCTATCTATCTATCTCTGTATCTCTTACTTTATTTCCCCCTTATTCCTATCCACCCCTCACCTCATCGTCTCCCTTCTCTCCCCCTCCTTCTCCCTCCCTCCCTCCCTCCCTCCTTCCCTCCCTCCCTCCTTCCCTCCCTCCCTCCCTCCCTCCCTCCCTCCTCCCTCCTCCCTCCTCCTATCTCCATGCCCCCCCCCCCACCTCCCCATCAATTGCAAATCCCTGCCAAGTTTCCCCGCAAGCACCGCGATTGGGCCGTTGAGTCTGGCGCTGAATCATGAGCGGCGATCATGGGAACTGACTGACTTTGCCTTGGCCGGGAAAGGGTCGTGTGAGCATGTGGTGATGACGCTCCTGTTGCCGGGCTCCGGGCTCTCTCGCTCACGCCCTCTCTCTATATATCTCTATCACCCTCACTCTTCCTCTCTGTTTAGCTGCCTTTCTCGCCATCTATTTATCTATCTATTTTTCCATCTATCTATATCAATTTCTCTCTATATTATGTATATATATAAATCTATATCTATCTCTCTATATGTATATATATATGTATATATGTATACATGTATACATGTATACATGCATACATGTATACATGTATACATGCATACATGTATACATGTATACATGTATACATGTATATATGTATATATATGTATATATATGTATATATATATATATATATATATATATATATATATATATATATATATATTTCATGAAATGGAGAAAGAAAGGTGGATGAGGAAGGTAGATGAAAACGATGATAATAATAGCAACAACAGTAAACAAACACATGAATGAATATTTATATAAATCATGAAAATTTTGTTATTAAAGAAGGGAACTGAAATTATAATGACACCTGGAAAGTGAGAATGGAGAGAGAAAAAGTAGTTGAAAAAAACAAGGGAAAACTAAAGAAGAAGATGAAGAAGGAGAAGGAGAAGGAGAAGTAGAAGAAGCTGATGATAATGATTTGTGATAAACGGATGAGGTCAAGACCCGAGTCCTGAGTGCGGTGTGTTTACTCTGCAACGGTGCAACTGTGCAAGGAGCCAGGGACGGTGTTTGCCTCCTCCTACACGAGGAGCAGGAGAGATGGAGGCGAAGGAGAATGGCAGAAAGGAAATGTAAAGGAGGAGGAGGAGAATGAGATGATGATGTGAAAAAGAAGAAGAAAGGAGGAGGAGGAGGAGGAGGAGGAGGAGGAGGAGAAGAAGAAGAAGAAGAAGAAGAAGAAGAAGAAGAAGAAGAAGAAGAAGAAGAAGAAGAAGAAGAAGAAGAAGAAGAAGAAGAAGAAGAAGAAGAAGAAGAAGAAGAAGAAGAAGAAGAAGAAGAAGAAGAAGAAGAAGAAGAAGAAGAAGAAGAAGAAGAAGAAGAAGAAGAAGAAGAAGAAGAAGAAGAAGAAGAAGAAGAAGAAGAAGAAGAAGAAGAAGAAGAAGAAGAAGAAGAAGAAGAAGAAGAAGAAGAAGAAGAAGAAGAAGAAGAAGAAGAAGAAGAAGAAGAAGAAGAAGAAGAAGAAGAAGAAGAAGAAGAAGAAGAAGAAGAAGAAGAAGAAGAAGAAGAAGAAGAAGAAGAAGAAGAAGAAGAAGAAGAAGAAGAAGAAGAAGAAGAAGAAGAAGAAGAAGAAGAAGAAGAAGAAGAAGAAGAAGAAGAAGAAGAAGAAGAAGAAGAAGAAGAAGAAGAAGAAGAAGAAGAAGAAGAAGAAGAAGAAGAAGAAGAAGAAGAAGAAGAAGAAGAAGAAGAAGAAGAAGAAGAAGAAGAAGAAGAAGAAGAAGAAGAAGAAGAAGAAGAAGAAGAAGAAGAAGAAGAAGAAGAAGAAGAAGAAGAAGAAGAAGAAGAAGAAGAAGAAGAAGAAGAAGAAGAAGAAGAAGAAGAAGAAGAAGAAGAAGAAGAAGAAGAAGAAGAAGAAGAAGAAGAAGAAGAAGAAGAAGAAGAAGAAGAAGAAGAAGAAGAAGAAGAAGAAGAAGAAGAAGAAGAAGAAGAAGAAGAAGAAGAAGAAGAAGAAG